>BQNB010028441.1:0-25955 GCA_026074375.1 Tanacetum coccineum
AACGAGTGGAAAACGTGTAGAACCAAACGAGTGGAAACACGTTAGAACCGAACGAGTGAAAAACGTTGGAACCGAACAAGCGGACTCGAATGAGCGGACTCGAACGAGCGGACTCGAACAAGCGGACTCGAACGAGCGGAATCGAACGAACGGAATCGAACGAGCGGAACCGAACGAACGGACTCGAACGAGCAGAATCGAACGAGCGGAACCGAACTAACGGAATCGAACGAGCGGAATCGAACGAGCAGAATCGAACGAGCGGAACCGAACGAACGGACTCGAACGAGCGGAACCGAACGAGCGGAACCGAACGAGCGGAATCGAACGAGCGGAACCGAACGAGCGGAATCGAACGAGTGGAATCGAACGAGCAAATTTTTTTTTGGACCGAACGAAAAAAAAAATTTAGAAAACTTGTGTGACGAAAAGGGTTTCAGTAAAACAACCATAACTTTTGATCCGTAAGTCCGTTTTAGGCCCGTGACCGCTGCTACCTCCAACAATAACCCCGAGCCATCTTCCTCACCCGACCACATCCACGCCGCCATCTTCCACGTTTGGTACGATTAACATCAACTTGGGTTTTCAAAAAAGATTAAGAAAATGTAAAACCACCCTTTTGGTTTTTATCAACATTTAATTTTGAAATTATTGAAGTGTGTATTCCAATTCATGTCATTTTTCTTTTTTAACTCCCTCACTGATTCATAAAAATATAATGAACAGAGAGGAGTAAACGGGGTATGTAAGTGTTAATAGAATATTGGAAGAAAAGATTATTGAGGAAGTGGACAGTTGGAATGCTGCGTTTTTATAGCGAGTACAAGAAAATTTGAGCGTGTAATTTTGTGAAGTAGTGGTTGAGTTATTGTTTGTGTTTTGCTATTCGTTTGAAGAATTTGATGCACGTTTTTGTTTAAGGATATGTTTATGTATGTGTAGTCATTAATGTTAGGAGTAGATCTGGGTTTTTGATAAACTTTTCAGTTTGGGATTCAATATTGCCATAGATCTAGTCAACAGTATGAAACCCCCAAATCTGTGTTTGAGTGTTTGGTGATAGTTTTTTATAAGGACTTTTGAATTTACATGAGAAAAGCCAATTAAAAAGGAAATAAAAATTAAAAAGAAAAAGAAAAAGAAACAGAAGACGAGGTATTTTAGTCCATTTAGTTCGACAAAAGAACAAAAGTGGAACCAAACCTTCATCAACGGACGTTTTTTATGCAATTTCGAAAGCTCGACGGACCAAAAAGTGCAATTTGGCCAAACCTAGGACCATTTTTGCATTCTCTCTTCATTTTATTATAACCCTACCCTATAAATATGATTATATATATAATATATAATAAAAATTATGATATATAAATATATAATTATATCATATATATATATATATATATATATGTATAGGGAGTGTTTTCGAAAAGTACGGTAGCAATTCGCAATAATGATGATCAATAGTTAGATCATTAGCCTTGAACAATAAACCGCGAGTAGTGTTTTTTCTTCTTAATGAAAACGTTTGTGTTTCACAATTAGATACTTATAATGTGTACAAAAGAACAGTGTTTATATTTTTATAAAATGACCGAGTGTTTATTTCCTATAAGACAAACGACAAGGTTATATTCAACTTTCAATTGGTGGCAAAATCAGTGCGATATAGCATCAACTGATGTATCCAAGCAAATAACATTGATAATATCCAAACAAAATAACAAGAAACACAAACTAAACCGTCTTAACTCCTCTTTTTTTGTGATAGCTTCTTAAACAAGTATTGAAGAATTAGCTTTCCTAAAAAATAGCACAACTCACCGCTCCTTTGCCGAAACAATTACTAAAAATCAAAATGTTTAATTTTCACCGCTCATCGTCTACAAAACATCACACTGCTTCACGCAAACATACCCATGGTATAAGATAAACAAAACCGAATTCAACACCTCAACAAATTGAATTAAGGACATAATAATAGATTTGAGATCAACATACACCACCTTTTTTTAAAGAGCAAATAGGTGAATCTTACTATCAATTTTTTTCATCAAATAAAAGAAAACCTATTGTTCACCTTTAAAGCAATATATTTTGCAAAGGAAAAACGTCAAGCTAAGAGAAATTGCATCATCGCGACAAATATTTTTATCTTCAACAGACCGCACTTTGATATATTTTGGACTGCTTTTTAGGGTTGAAACTATTTCTGCCCAAAAAAATTCACAATTGTTATTTAAAAAAATGGGTTAATTTCCATATATATCATCTAAAAATTCAAATGATATAAATACTCACAAAATTTCATAGTGTTCGTATATAAAAAATTTTTTTGAAATAAACACCATCTAATACTATATAACATTTATCTATGTTTTTTTTAAGAGTCGGTACTATAGCGTAGCCGTCGTTGATTGATTGAGCCGGCTTGAGGGAGGGGATGAGCTTGGAAGTACCGAGGAGCCACGATTCAAGCTGAACTGTTCACAAGACAAGCCGAGTCCGATTGGAGCCGACAGATTTTAGGATTAAAAAATGGTTAGTGGGTTGTGAGGTGTCTGCGTCAAATTAATTGTAATGGTTAGTGTTGAGGTGTCTTGCATGGCTAACACCTGTAACATATTATCAAGATGAGCATAGAAGATACCTCAAAACCAACAAAAAAACACGTAGGTAATTTTTTTTTATAAAAATTTTGCACTTTTGTCATAGGTTTGTGTTTAATAGCAGGTCTAAGCTATTTTGAATGGGATTCATGAACTACAAAAAACGGTTGAAGTAATCAAATGGATAAGACTTTTTTTAGTTCGTAATTTTATTCATGGGTGTTAATTTAAGGCAGGTTCGAACTATTTTGAGTGTTGTCGTGTATTATGAAAGAGGATGAAGTGCAAATACCAACAAGTTTTTCATATGCGAATCTATTTTTTTTCTTTTTTTCCAATATCTTCAGCTTTGTAATATTTGTGGGTATTTTGATTTAGTTAGGATATTGGGTTCACTTTTAACTTATAGTATGTTAATCAAATTGAAATGTGTATTTTGTATCACCTCAGAAAAATTTAGAGCTCCTAATCATTTTTATACAAAAACACGTGTCACAAGCCATTGCCAAAATTCCCGTTACTTTCCAATAAAAGGTTATCCGGCAAGCGACATGCAATGTTTTACGCAATTGAGAGTTATAATAACGCGTATAAATCATTATTTTGCTAGCAGATCAAAAAGGAGTATTTTAGAAAGCGCGTAGAAATAAAAATCATTTTCTTTCTCACACCTTGCGAAACAAAGTCGCACAGCTATATTATTTTGTGAACCCGTCCATACTTCGATAAATAAGACCATGAATGGACCAATATTTAAATCTTACTAAATAAACAATGTACCTTAACG
Source organism: Tanacetum coccineum (assembly GCA_026074375.1). Classification (NCBI taxonomy): domain Eukaryota; kingdom Viridiplantae; phylum Streptophyta; class Magnoliopsida; order Asterales; family Asteraceae; genus Tanacetum; species Tanacetum coccineum. The sequence continues at coordinate 3,397 of BQNB010028441.1, forward strand.
TTTCATTATCTCAAAAACTCTAATATACGAATGCATATCTACGACAACCATGGAATAATTCAAAATAGGCAAACCAACACCATCATTACTTTCTTGCACCTAATGCCCTACACCTCATGTTCTTTCAAAACCCTTCACATGCTACGTCTTGTTTCAAATCTCAATTCATCAATAGTACCTATTCTTTAACAGTATTAAGAAAAATCAATTATAATAAATAGTATTACATTCATCAATAGTATGAGTAAATAATGCCATTCACATGCATATGGAAAATATCAGGAAGCTAGTAATAATGTAAGTATAAATAGGGGCATGCATGCACACTTTTAACTTTGAAAATGAGAAATAAAACAATAAGGTTCAATTTGGAGTTTCGTTGGGTCTAAGAGCAAAAGGGGGCGTCGGGTTTTAAAAGGAGTAGAAACAAGAAAGGTTCGAGTTTTTCTTTGATCACCATTCACCTCCTCGCCGACTAGCAACACTTGGCTCGTAAGTCTGTCTTGTTGGCTTAACATTCATCATGCTATGTCACTTACCTTTGTGGTCTCACTTACGACCAAAAACCAAAGCACGTCCGGTTGGGCAAGCTAGGCAAAAGCCTTGGCTTTGCATAACTAGTGCGCGGCATATAGCCCATGTGTGGTTAGTATGTACGCCTGCATGCAAAGACCTAGTCATACCATGCCTAAAATAACACTTGACGTACAATAGGACTTGTAGACAACATATCGTGCGCGAAAGCGAACAACGACCCAAAGAAAATTTGTCGTTCATACTATACCAACCCCCCACCCCCACACAAACCCCCCACAAAAATATAGTGCACAAATCTCCCCCAGTTAGAAAAATACTCACTGTGTTGTTCTTTTTCTTCCGCAGCAAAAGCCCCAAAATATATAATAGGGTTCTATCTATTTTGCATGTTTAAGTCTGCGATGTTTGCAACGAGAAGACTTAATCTCGAGGACACAAGGAGACTCTCGTCCTTGCAGAACGCACGCTTGCAACAGCAGCGGCAAACTTGCCAGGCCCTCGCTTGCTGCGATACGATACAAGTTGGTGTCGCGGAATTTTCGGCTGCCTTTGGTACGGAAAACAACAAGCCTGGGGATTAGCTAGTGTTCATTGGGGCATTGCTACCCCACCATATACCTTCTCTATTAATTCACCCACCTCAATAACTCCCCCCAAAATACCTACCCTCCCCATTTCTTCAAATACCAACACACTAAAATTCCCCACCTTCACCCACCCATTACCATTACGAATATATCCACCTGTCGTTGGGTCTCGTGAAGCAACTGTGCCAAGGGATATGGGGGTCAGTGAAGCTAACACTCGCAGCAAAGTCATATGAAACCTCAGTTTCCTACTCGGCCCTAGTGCCAACGTATTGTATATGTAGTGTTTAAATTTACTGCAATTTTCCCTAATATTTCCCCCTCCTGGGTGTGCGTATTGTATCGCTTGCCTTGCTGCTTCACGATAATGTTGTCTACAAAGACCTATGAATTACCCGTATAATAAACTTCCCATGACATCACTACACTTACCAAATCCATCTTAACCACCACCCCCCCCCCAAACCCCAAACACCCCAAACCCCCCCCCCCCCCCCCCCCCCCACCCCCCCCCCCCCCCCCCCCCCCCCCCCCCCCCCCCACCCAACACCCCAACCACCCCCCCCCCCCCCCCCCCCCCCCCCCCCCCCCCCCCCACATCCCCCCTCCCACCCACTAACCCCCCAAAATATTATCTATATTATTTGATAGTCTATTTAATAAGATTTTTTGCTAAGCAAGATATTATCATTTATAGAATATTATTAGGATTAATATAAATATTATTTTTATATAAAATTTAACCTTAAACACATACATAATACAATACGTTGACACTAGGGACGAGTAGAAACTAGGGTTTTCATATGACTTGATCGATGGTTAGCACCATGACCCCATGATACCTTGGCACAGTTTGCATCATGAGACCCAACTCATGTTACGCGCAAACAAGCCAGGAAAGGGTTGTTGTCCTTGCCAAAACCACAGCCCACGAGGGACGAAAGCCTCGTCCTTGTGGTTCGTTACTTGACATTTTAACTGGGCTAACCAATGCGACATGTGACGAACCACCGCGAGCCGTTAGCTTAGGGACGGGACGTCACAGCCCCAAGGGAACCTAAGCAACCCATGCTTGTTGTTTCGTACCAAGGCCTCGCACCTACTCGACACCAACTTGTATCGTATCGCATGCAAGCGAGCCATGGCAAGTTGCCGCTGCTGTTGCAGCTGTGCGTTCTGCAAGGGACGAGAAGGTCGTCCTTGTGTCTCGAGATTAAGTCTTCTCGTTGCAAACCATGCAGGACGTAAACATGCAAAATAGATAGAACACTATTTTATATATGTGGTGGGTCTTGCTGCGGAAGAAAAGAAACCAAAAACAGTGAGTATTAAAACTCACTGTTGTTGCGTCTGTTGAGCAGCAAAAAGAAAGAGAAAAGAAGTAGAACATGTGCTTTATATATATACATATGATGGGTTATGTTGTGAAGAAGAAAACACAAAACAAGTGGGTACAACCCACTGTTTGAGCTCGACAGAATCATAAAAAGGGGAAAGGAAAAGAGGCCATGTGGGGTTTATATTATATAGAAATAATACATGTGATAACATGGAAAGTAAAGGGGTTAATTGAGTACATTTCAAAATGTAGAAAGTAGGGGGACTAAAACTTACTATTTTGGAATTTAAAAATATTAGATATAAATAAATCATTTTTATAGATTATTCAAGCGAAGGTGGGGGGGGGGGGGCAGGGGGGGTGAGGGGGGGGGGGGGGGGGGGGGGGGGGGGGGGGGGGGGGGGGGGGGGGCGGGGGGGGGGGGGGGGGGGGGGGGGGGGGGGGGGGGGGGTGGGGGGGAGGGGGGGGGACAACGAACCGAAAAATATAAAACTAGAGAGATTACGAATTAATTAAACGTCTATAGTATAGACAAAATTCCATGAACGTATGAATATAAGTTACGACGCATAATCTTATCAAATCATGTACTCATAAGTAAAAAGTCGTGTACCATCCCTTAAGCCAACGGTCTAAATAACATTTTGAAAACATAAGAAAATGTTATCTCACAAATGACAATGCCTTTTTATGACCCATTTGCATAATTCATTTCATACGTTGAGTGTTAGAATATAAAATCAGAATCGTCATAATTTAGGTGTTGGCTGAGTCACTATTTGGCATGCCTTAATTCATTATCAATTCCAGACGATTAACTAACAAGGTGAGTCTTCATAGCCCCTACTTAACCATTTTCAATCATATTTTGGGGTGCTGTTTTGTGGTGTGGAGACCAATACTTGATTATCTCTTATATATTTGGAGTTGGTTGATCTGAAGAACCTTTTATGATTTCCGAGACATGATTATTTTTACAGTTTTAAAACAAGTACAAATTATGATTTACTATTGTGTACTAAGTTCCCTACTCAACCCAACTTGCTATGTTGCCTAATTTATCATTAACCGTTATGTACTTGTAGCGCGAATGTTATGGATAGATCTATCAGGATTGACATCCCTGTTTGTCTTGGACTGACATTAGTCAAGAAACACAGTTTTTTTTGAGTCAGTTTACGGATGTCGTGGGTTTGACATCTGCATGGGGCTTATCTATGTGATAACCATGTTAATTGCTTCGGTGTCATGAGCTTAGACAATAGTAAATACTTTTCATTGTGATATATAGGATCACTATATTTCATGCTATGGTTGTAAATCTTGTGGTTCATCACTACTATCAAACAACCAAACCTATGAACTCACCAACTTTATGTTGATACTTTAGCAATGTTTTTCTCAAGTGTTCTATCTTACGGAATATAAGGAGTCTGCATTGGTATATTGACATGTTGAGGTCTATCTCTCATATCAAGTCCTCTTCACGCCATAAAGTCACAATCCCAAATCCAGTCTTCCGCTGCAGTGAAATTTGGGGGTGTGACAGATTGGTATCAGAGCCACTTGGTTATAAAGAACTAGGTTGCATTAGTAACTCTAGACTATAACTGGCTCTTAAGGACATAACAGAATAGCATACGCATTATCTATTACTTTTTACGCCCCAAGTCAACAACTGGTTGGCACGATATCATTAAGTGACTAAATTACCCCTGTCCGTCATGGAAAACATGTTTCACTAGGCTATACCTTATCCTTCATCATCATGGAATAACATATCCTATGGACTACGCATTTGCATCATCCTAACGCAAGGAAACTACCATGACTTTCACCAAATAATTAGCCCTATAACCAACATCACACTACGAAGAGTCACTTACATAATATTATGGATTTTATCAGTAATTACATCCTTACTATCTCATTTTATGAGGAATACCTACATAAACACTTCGGGATACCTTGCTAATCGCCCACTCTCTACTACACGAGGGTCTTTTATAGTGACCTTTATGAGATACGTATACTACTGCTTACTATGTCGGTATACCCTTAAAATTATTTTAAAGTATACAAAATCTACCAAAAAGCATGCGCCGCTTGAGTACACCAATAATTGACGAATGTCGCATCATTTGGGAACATGAACAACAAATTCATTAAAACACGCTCGGTAAAAGTAAGAGACAATAGCCGCAAATAACAGTCAAGACTGCAAAAAGAAACCGGTAACATGAAGGTTTACGTCAGCTCCTGAGCCAAGAATAATATGAACTCTACGGATATGTATCTATTGTCCGAAACCCTACCACACTTTCCGGTCACTGGCTTAGGTCTTAACATAAGGATACCACTAATAATTGCGAGTAAATTTCCCAAACGAACAAGAAACATACCAATGCTTAAATCCAACACTCCTAGACATAACCTCGAGACATAGTATGCATAACCATTCCAAGCATACAATGAATCTTATCTCAAAAATAGATGGCACCCATAAGGTAATCTCTACCCCAAATATGGATATAAGAAGTAGAAACTCTATTCTGTCGTATGCAGGGTGTATTCGAGAAATGTCTCAATCACTTTCCAGCAACGTGCCTGACAACTCCCCAGAACAGGAAGCTGCCACGGGACATTCCATTCCAAGAAGACTTGACTCGCCAACCTCTCGGGCAACCCAATTACCTGAACTAGAATTAACCTTGACCCCTGCTACAGGGCGTGAACTCTCCCAAGAAATAAATAACCACAGTGTTCCTACACTAATATCACAAGCACCTGGACCCTCTCGAAAGAGAAGTAGATCACCATCATCGTCATCCTACCCAGATGCCACTACTTTCTCTGACGGTAAACCCGCATCCGAGACACCAGAACTCAACCCAGAAGATGTGACGGCCAGACTAGAGGACATGGAGGTGGAAATTGACACACTCCATGCAGACGCCGAAGACAAAGAACTCCTAATATCTGAATTACAAGATTCTCTCACTGCTGCAGAGAATGAGATCTCCATATTGCAGATGAGGGCAGATGATGCCGAGAACAGACGTGCTGAGGATCATGAACAAATTCAGAAAATTCTAGCCCGCCTAGGCCTATAAGCGAAATGGTCAGACTCGCTACAACATTGTATTCCAGTTTGCGAAGGGACATCTAAGCAGAGAAATTGATGGAAAACTTGTACTTTGATTCCGTAAAATAATAAATGAAATAACAATTCTGTCCTAAAATGTTTTCTGAGTATATTTACCCAGTATGGGAGAAGCCAAATATTTGATATTTCTTTGAAATCACATGACGAACCTCTTAATACGCCAATGAAATGACGCTATTGAAGATACTGCTTAGTGTAAAACAAGTATACCCATTGCCCAATAAATGAAGAATACAATTATGTGCTCAGGGAACGAAAATAGGGAAACTATTTCCGACGAACACTATGGAACTTGAAGGATCAATTCAAAAGGCCCACATATTAGGTTTCAGATGAGAAATAGTAACCCCTACAAAAATCAATTTCTTTCTGCCACTATTCGACATTTTGTCAGTCCAAAATTCTTTTCATTCACAATCAATAAACGCCTTTTCAATGAAAATGGAAATACTAAATGAATCTAAAGGCTAACCAGGTAATAACCTCGAATCATACCAAGATGCGAGGTGGGGTACATAGTAATATATGGTTATAACGAGAAGGATGAAGCAATAAAATACACAACGCGAAATCCTATTCAATCAGATCCATAATATTTCCATTCATAATACAACAAAATGCAAAATATAGGAAATACAACAAAGATGTAAAATGCTAAAACGATAGCTACATCGCTGCGTGAGAAGAAACACATCGGGTAGACCAACAAAACAAGCGATGTGATGATTATAATCATGACGAGAGTGAAAATGTCGATTGGAAATCCCATGAGGATTAGTAACTAACAGTTCAAGGAAGAAGATGAGAAACTTGATATGGTGAAGTAGGCGATAATTTGAGATGAGGAGTGAGTAAAGTGAAATTTGAAAGATATAGGAAAAAGAGGCGGCGTAGTGGGTAGGAGTTTGTAGGGAAATATTGATTTAAAATATTCATGATGGCATAATCATGACTAGCAAGGGCGATTACAATCAAACCATAGACTTACAACAAAAGTAATTATTCGGAATAACTTATACACTGAGATTATAATTTCACGAACACATAGATAATACACGTCAACACATGAGATGATATGCACGTAATAAGATAAACACATAAAGTGGACAAAAACTTTTAGAAGACCACGTGTGTGGTAGAAAGTGGCGCAGAAATAATAAACCACAAATTGACATATAATGTAACATCATTCACCTGATGCTTGGGAGACGCGACGATTTATATACACTACGGGTCTCAGTATCGACTATGCTTACAATCACAAACAGATAACTAAAGGAAAAGGGGATGTCAATGTAACCCTAAGGTATACATAGCCTGATCAACTATGTATAAGTTGGGTCGACAAAGATATGCTCAATAATATTCGACGTAATAACAAAAGTTTGAAAACGCATACACATTTTACTCATTCATCACATTAAAGACAATACTCAAAGCAACTATGAAAGACTGCGATTCATCAAAGATACATCATGAGGATCAAATCCTACATAAACAAAACAAAGTTAAAGATGAAACGTCCAATGATTCTTCCTGGAGGATTCAGCATGAGATTAAATTAAAATGCCCAAGAACAAAACGGTAATACAACCCGCTCGCCTGCTGACGAAAGCTACTTTTTCCAGAAAACTTCCACGCCAATCGCCACAAAGACGAGTGGCACAATAAGCCCTAGTATTACAATGATGTACTGGTGATCCTCTTCTTGTGGAACACACGCCAAATAGCAACCAACCACCACAACGAACACAACCGCAATCAAGGGAACGAGATACGACATTTTAATCTAAGGACGAATGAAAATTTAAGTAAAGAAACTTATTTTACGTTTTGACAAATTTGAGAAATTGACAAAGTATATATATAGAGTAGAGATAACGGTTCGCCACATTTCTAGCCGTTGGAGCCCCACTCACCACTTTCGTCTTTTCTTAACCCATGCCGCGAATACGACAACTTGAATTCAGAACAAAAGACTCCGATTTGGAAAGACTGCGATACCCCATAAAAATTTAAATCTTATTTCAAACCCTTAAGGTAAAATCAATCCCCGAAAAATTTTCGAATTGATATTTAATCTCATAAAATAATCATTTTGAGAATTGAAAAGGCTTGCAAATTGATAACACTATCCCTAAACCACTTTAGGATACTGTAGAGGGACAGTAATCACGTTCACTCAATTATTCAATTCAGAATTTTCACGCAAACATTTTATAATACTGTGTGGAGACAGTAGCCATAATCACCCAAGGGTTCCATTCAAAATGTATACTCAAGCACTTTATAACACTGTGACAAGGCAACGGTCACGAAACAAAACAAAAATTACGAAATACGGTGATACTACAAGAAGTAAATGCATTCATTAGAACTTACTAGATTACTAACATAATAACTGTTGGTTTACAAAGGTGAAAATACAAGTGCATAGTTTAAATCAACAATGCTTTATTTAAGGCAGTGCAACAACATGGTTACAACAATCCTTAGATCATTAATCCGATGACTCATATTCTGAGTCGTATCTCACTACCCCAAATTCTAAAAAGAATGCATTATTTTCGGCTTGTTCTTGCCTAATTTTATCCTCTTGTGCCTTTTTGTTCATGGCCTCTTCTTCCAACATTTCTTTTAGAGCTTCCCCATCCATACGAAGTTGATGTAACTCTTTCTCGGTAAGGGGGCAATTAGCCTGTGATGACGAACAACCTATACCTCCGTGTGTACGGTCGGAGTATTTTTCCTGAAACCAAGCCAACTTAGCACCCATTTGTCTCTCTAGTTGTGCCGCCTTTCCATACATAGAAAGATGCAGCTTGCGATCCTTATCAGAACTTTCTTTTAAGAGAGTGCAAATCAAGACACGACTTTCTTGAGAAATGTCATTGCATTTCTCATAGGTTTTTCTAAGATCGTCTCCGACAGCGCATGAATCTTCAAACTGAAAAGCTAAATTCAAAAGCACATCCTGACGACCCTTGTCTTCATTGATTAATCTTTGCACCAAGGCTTCGACTTTGGAATCGGTATGAGGGAGCGAACAGGCCATTGGCAGTATTTTGGTAGTAGGATTTAAGTTTGAGAGAAATGAAGTGGTATTTATAAGACCAAAGGGGAAAAGGGGAAATAATTCCAGATTTTGTTATTTACTTCAACAGATATATTCTCGACATTCTGTCATATTGGCTCGTCCCAATGACAAGACATTCATTTAGGAATACGTGAGGACCAGTCCAAGAGCAAATACCTTCACTCGTTCGCAAATCCACGAAATTCTACAACGCCTTGATTTTGGGACGAAATCGCATAACATGGGGCGGATGTTGGTCACACGTAAAAGTTTAGATTTCTCTTTTCATTAGTAAGGGTATTGTACAGCGAAATTTACAATATTTAACTTTACTCTCAAAAGAAAGTTATCTCAATAAACGACATGCATTTACTTCGTGTTATAGAAGCCTAAAGAGCACGCGGATATCTCTATTATTCGCCGTTTATGTCTAAAAGATATCTATGGAATTTGTAGCGGGTAAAAGCCATATTTATTCACATTTTAACGAAAGCCATTTAATTGAAATCTATTTTATAAAAACCATCTACACTCAATAAATACCCGTGACCAAATTTAAAAAAAATATAGCTAGACATCATCATGTATGTTCCTTACATGACTACCCTACTTATATCTCTCTTTTCTTTTCAAGACCTTCACATGTTATTATGTCCCAACATCTGATAAAAAGTTCAAAGGACAAGAATAGTATAGATAGTACCAATGATGGTAAATAGTATCATGAAATGGTATTATTATCATATTTTTCAATAGTATGAGAGAATAGTGCCTCTTCACATGTAATTGAAAGTCCTAGTAACCAAACAAGTAATTCGTTGTATAAATGAGAACCATACGCTTACACTTCTATCACTACTTAGTTACAAAATCAAGAAGGAAACAAACACGGGTGGAGTTTAGGATTTCGTTGGACTCAAAGGTTAAGAGGCGTCGGGTTTAATAGGGATAGTACCTATGGGTAGTTCGAGCGACCTATCACCATCACTTCTCCTCATAGTATAGCAAGCTTGGGCCTCGGTAAGTCACCCTCATGGCTTAACGTCTAGCTTTATTTTGTCATTTACATTTTAGTTCCCTTCGCTATGACATAATGAAACGCGCCTAGGGCCTGGCAAAGCTCAGACGAGGGTTTCAGTATTGCATGGAAATTACACGACACACATGGCACACTCCATGCGTGACCCTGGTATTCGTACATATGTCAAACCTTTTGTCGAACCATGCATGGGATATCGACGTGTAGGAAACTAGTGCAGGCATATCATTTTGAAAACGAGTAACAAGAAACCTTATAAAACTTTAAACATGTACGTGATTAAAAACGTTGGCTTACTAGGGACGGGTAGACGTTAGGGTATACGTGATTTGCATAGGCGCCAATAGGTGCTGACCTCGGCGCGTTATCTGGTCGTAACTAGTGGACATGTGACGAACCACAGCGAGTCGTTGGCTCACTGTTGGGACGTCACAGCCCCCAAAGGACCCGAGCAAGGTGTGCTCGTGGGTTCATACCAGGACCTCGTAGTGCTTGGCACCGACTTTCACCATGAGGCACACCTCAATACACGCGAGCAATAACAGACTGCTGCCTTTGTCGCAACTGTTAAAGCTTGCTAAGAACGTAACAACGTCCTTGTATCTCGACGTTTAACTAACTCGTGACTAGCCATATAAAACGGGATCTTATGGAGTAAGTGGGGAAAACATAGTTATGCATGTTGTGTGTGATATTATGAGGAAGAAGAAGCCACAACAGTGGCTACTAACCCCACTGTTGGGTCGGCTGAGATCAAACAGGAAAAGGAGAAAGCCAAGGACCACATGGGCTGTTTTGTTGTATATGTTTATATAGGGCCACCTACATGTAATTTATCTTATAAAACTTAGATGTAAAAGAGTGTGGAACGTATATGTCTTCGAGTCATTGGGACGTTCCATGCCGAGGCCCAAAGGAATTGACAAACTAGTTAACGAAACAATGCTATTTCGAAAGGTTAGAAAAATTATAAGCGACATTTTTCTTGATGACTTAAAAATAGTAACAAGGAAATTGGTTTTTTTTAAACGGGTAAACGAACCCAACAAGGGTTATATAAGTTATTCGACAATAAAATATTTAAAGCCTAGTCGAGTTTAGAACGTAAAAGTTATAGGATTAAAAGCGTAGAAATTGAAATATAAAAGGTTAATTATTCGATAAATACTATTTTGAAAAGTTAAAAGTGCTAACGTGAAGATTTAAGGGTTGAATGTGTAAATTCCTTAACCTATAAAACAGAGGGGCTAAACTTGCTATTTTAAAACTTAAGAGTATTAAATGTGAATAAATAATTTTTATAAATTATTTAAACAAGTCGAACGGACCGGGATATGTAATTCTATGAATTAATTAACGACATCAGTATGAATAAACGGACGTGATAAAGACATATATAGACTTAGTAATTTACAACTAATACTTGTATTCTCCTAAGATATAAATCGCATGAACTTATAAATATAAGTTACGACGCATGACTTTATCAACTTATGTATATATACTTATGAGTGTAAAGTCGTGTATCACCCCTAGGGCCAACGGTTTAATCAACATTTTGAAATGTCTCAATCACTTTCCAGCAACGTGCCTGACAACTCCTCAGAACAGGAAGCTGCTACGGGACATTCCATTCCAAGAAGACTTGACTCGCCAACCTCTCAGGCAACCCAATTACCTGAACTAGAATTAACTTTGACCCCTGCTACAGGGCGTGAACTCTCCCAAGAAATAAATAACCATAGTGTTCCTACACTAATATCACAAGAACCTAGACCCTCTCGAAAGAAAAGTAGATCACCATCAACACCATCCTACCCAGATGCCACTACTTTCTCTGACGGTAAACCCGCATCCAAGACACCAGAACTCAACCCAGAAGATGTGACGGCCAGACTAGAGGACATAGAGGTGGAATATGACACACTCCATGCAGACGCCGAAGACAAAGAACTCCTAATATCCAAATTACAAGATTCTCTCGCTACTGCATAGAATGATATCTCAATATTGCAGATGAGGGCAGATGATGCCGAGAACAGACGTGCTGAGGATCATGAGCAAATTCAGAAAATTCTAGCCTGCCTAGGCCTATAAGCGAAATGGTCAGACTCGCTACAACATTGTATTCCAGTTTGCAAAGGGACATCTAAGCAGAGAAATTGATGAAAACTTGTACTTTGATTCCGTAAAATAATAAATGAAATAACAATTCTGTCCAAAGATGAATTCTGAGTATATTTACCCAATATGGGAAAAGCCATATATTTGATATTTCTTTGAAATCACATGACGAACCTCTTAATACGCCAATGAAATGACGCTATACCCATTGCCCAATAAATGAAGAATACAATCATGTGCTCAGGGAACGGAGATAGGGAAACTATTTCTGACGAACACTATGGAACTTGAAGGATCAATTCAAAAGGCCCACATATCATGTTTCAGATGAGAAACAGTAACCCCTACAAAAATCAATTTCTTTCTTCCACTATTCAACATTTTGTCAGTCCGAAATTCTTTTCATTCATAATCAATAAACGTCTTTTCAATGAAAATGGAAATACTAAATGCATCTAAAGGCTTACCAGGTAATAACCTCGAATCACACCAAGATGCGAGGTGGGGTACATAGTAATATATGGTCATAACAGGAAGGATGAAGCAATAAAATACACAACGCGATACCCTATTCAATCAGATCCATAATATTTCTGTTCATAATACAACAAAATACAAAATATAGGAAATACAACAAAGATGTAAAATGCTAAAACAACAGATACATCACCGCGTGAGAAGAAACACATCGGGTAGACTAGAAAAACGAGCGACGTGATGATGATGATCATGACGGGAGTGAAAATCTCGATTGGAAATCCCATGGGGATTGGTAACTGATAGCTTCGAGGAAGAAGATGAAAAACTTGATATGGGGAAGTGGGCAATAATTTGAGATGAGGAGTGAGTAAAGTGAAATTTGAAAGATATAGGAAAAAGAGGCGGCGTAGTGGGTAGGAGTTTGTGGGGAAATATTGATTTAAAATATTCATGATGGCATAGTCATGACTAGCAAGGGCGATTACAATCAAACCCTAGACTTACAACAAAAGTAATTATTCGGAATAACTTATACGATTTGTAGATTACATTATATCATAATTAATGCGTATGCGATTATTTGTCGTCTTTAATTCTAATATAGTATGTATGATGATATTTTTATCATATTATGTAGATCCATCTTGTTTTGACGATAGTGGATTTTATGATGAATGTCGTCCCACACCAAACGGACATAAGTATTGGTCCAGACGTACCAGTAGAATGAAAAGTTAAAAACCAAACCAACTGAAGGCGATATTTTTGAATTCGACGAAGCATTCAACATGTACCTAGAATATGCTCAGAAGGCTAGGTTCGCAATTAGAAAATCCACCATCAAATGTAAGAAATGTATAATATTACGCACAATGCATATTGTGTAACAAAGCTGGAACCAGGAAAACAAGTTTCGACTAAAACTCATCGTTTGAGAGTAACATTTATGGGTGGGTATCACAAGGTTCGTGGAAAGCTAATAGATTGGAAGAATTTTATACGTTCACTTAATAAATCTATTGGTAAATGGGATGCATAAATGATGGTCGACAAAATGACTGATAGGAAAAAAACATGTCCTTAATTTCTCTTTTCAAATACAATTCATGTCCCTAATTTCAATTGTACTATGAAGAACAACAAAGGTAAGGAAATATATGTTGAAGACTTTCAAGATGAGGAGTAAACATCTGAAGATGACTTATTCAAACGCAAGATATCAAATAATCAGCATTTATTGTTAAACTTCCTAATAAGTTCTAAGTTTGATGAAATAATCTTGTGTTAATTTGATATATTTTTCATTTTGGTGGAACATTTCCCTAACATTGCTCCTTTCATAATTTAATTAGAATAACTTAATTATGTGTTTTGAATTATTTAATTTTAACTTTTTTAGTTCGATTTTATTCTATGTATATGTGAATTCTTGTTTCGACTTTTTCGAGTATGGTATACCAAGGATAATTGATGTTTGCATATATATACTTACATGTTTTTATGTGAGATTGGTGTTTTCATTTTGCAGGATACATGGGCACCAATTAAAATAGTACACTGACATATGCTATACATTGTGTACAATACACATGCACACATTTGCCAGTAGAGTATAGTATAATATAAGTTTAGTGTGTCAAGTTACTTGGTGCATATATGTATTGTACCAAAACTTGGCGGCGTATATATTACATAGTAGTATATATTAGTGTTCTAAGTTAATGTTTACTATAGTTAATTGTACTAAGAGCATGTGTGCATATGCATTATGTCAAAATTAGGGCGTGTATATTGTAGGTAAGTGTACTAATTAAATGTATACTATAAGTTATTGTATCAAATTAGTGTGTGCATATGCATTGTTCAAAAAATGGGGTCGTGTATATTACAGGTTAATGTATATACTTAGTGCATATATGTATTGTACCAAAACTTTTGGTAACGTATATACCATATGTTAGTGTTCCTAGTTAATGTTTACTATAGTAAAATTGTACTAAGAGCATGTGTGCATATGTATTGTGCCAAACTTAGGGCGTGTATATTATAGGTTAGTGTACTAATTACTGTTTGCATATACATTGTACCAAAAAATGGGGCCGTGTGTATTACAGGTTAATGTATAGTAAGATGACTGATGATTATACCAAAAAATTACTTTGTGCATATTCATTGTACTGACAACATATGTGCATAGGTATTATACTAAAAATGAGGTTATGTATTATACCAAAAATATACTAACATGAGTGATGATTGTGATTCATATGTGTTAAAATAGTAATTATATGTAACAATGTTAATTTGTAACTTTTATATGTTCATGTTTGTGCGAAGACAATACTAAGAAATGTTATACTATAAGTTAGTGAATTAAGTTAGTGTAAATACACTAACATATACTATAAGTTAGACTATAGGTATTGTACCAAAAAATGGGTTCGTGTATTTTTTTTTAGAAAGGCAACAATATAAAAAACCTACTCAAGAACAAAAAACAAAGAAAAGGCATCCCACCCCACTTAATATTATAGGTTCGTGTATTGTATAGGCTAGTAGAACTAAGTGTATATGCACTAACGTGTGCATATGTATACCTAATATAGTAATCAAAAAGGATAAAATTACCAAATAGATGTGTAATTAGCTAGAATAGACTATAAATAAAACTAGTAAATTTGTATCGTATAATATACATTAACTTGCTATTGTTTTCCATCCCAAATTTTGGTACAATACCTATGCACACACCAGCTTGCTATTGTTTTACACAACCTTGAAATTATAATATGTTTAAAAATAAAACATTGAGGCATGTAATTTTTTATCATTTTTAAATGACAATCATCAATTAATACACAAATGCATAACAAACAACCAAATACTATAAACTTAACAAAAGATAATAGTTCATTAACAAAAATAATAGTTCATCATTACGCACTGAAACAACCACCATCACATCATGTCCGATGTAACCTAAAAACAACTCACATCATCACAAATATCCTAGCCATCGCATCCACCAACTAAGCCTTACCCAAAACATGAGACAACATTTATTTAAAAAGTCTTACATAAACCATTCCAAAATAAAATACAACCAATATTAGATGTTTATTTTGCGAACTTTCCTTACTTCGCATTCATTAGACTGCGGAATTTTGCTTTATGTATGTTGCGATCAGATAGCAGAATCGTTGTGGGTGAGATGGGTCCATACTTATAAATTAAAGGGCCGCACGATTTGGGACATTCCAGTTAAGGCAGAGATGAGTTGGGGATGGCGTAAACTACTCCAGATTTGGGAATTGGTTAAACCTTTCCTTTGGAAGAAACTTAGAAATGGCATATCTACTTCTCTTTGGTTTGATAGATGGAATTCACAATGCCCTCTTATACAATATATTACTCCTAGAGACATTACTAGAGAAGGGTTTAATATGCGATCTTGTGTTGCTGATGTGGTTTCAAATAAGGGATGGATGTGGCCTAATTCGTGGCTCCTTAAAGCCCCTAATCTGGGATTGATTAAGGTTCCAATTCTTGATGAAGGACTAATTGATATGCCTATATGGCGGGACCTGAATGATGTTTTCTCTGATTTTTTAGTGAGAGCAGCCTGGGAAGCTCTTCGATCAAGGGATGAGGAAGTATCATGGTATCACGTGGTGTGGTACTCGCATAATATCCCTCGTCACGCTTTCCATTTCTGGCTTGTAATGAGGAACAGCCTCAAAACGCAAGATCGTGTTAGGCAATGGGACATGGGACCAAACACTGATCTTAACACGATATGTTGTCCCTTTTGTGAAACTCAACTGGATTCATATGCCCATCTCTTCTTTGAATGCACATTCTCTTCTCGTGTATAGATGTTAATTCGGCATTTGGCAGGTATGGAGTTGATTGCTCCTATTTTACATGACATCCTTTTGCATCTTCAGCCTATGGCTCATAGGCGAACTGCGAAAAGTGTTATTGGTCGTCTCCTTGTTGCGGCTGCTTCTTACTATGTGTGGGTGGAAAGAAACAATCACATATTCAAGAATACTAGAAGAACTCCGGAGGAGCTTTGTGATGCCATCATGGTTACGGTTAGGTTAAAGCTCCTTACATTTAGATTCAAGAATACCGTTATGGTTAATGATCTCCTAGGCCGTTGGAAGATGCCTAAGAATTTTAGGCTCTACGTTTGAGTTGCTGCTGCCATTATGGTTGTTTTGTCAAGCCTATGTGTTTTTGTTTTCTGGTTGTATGCGTATAGCTAGGTGTCTCTTGATTGTGGCATGTCACTTTCATGTAGTGGTAGTTCAAGCGTTTGCTTGAGGTTAATGTGGTACTCAGCCACATTCCATTGTACTTTTTTGGTTTTGTGATTAATACAATTTACCGGGGTAACCCCTTACCCAAAAAAAATCAGATAACAGGATTTTGGCTGCGTACATCACCCTTAAGCGGTTCAGATGCCTATTTGCTTGGACCCCTTGACCTCTAACCCATAGTCCCACTTCTCACATGTACTTCCCATGTAGGTTTCCATATGTCGTATAGCAAAAACTCCACAATTGACAGCTTTCGAATTAGTTTGCCATTTCATCCTCCATTACAAATTCAATTACACTAGCAACTTAAACACATGTTTAGTAGCAACTTAAACAACACAAGTTAAACAACTAAAGTAGCAACTTAAACAAAACAAGTTAATCAACTAAAGTTGCAACTTACAACACAAGTTCAATAGCAACTTAAAACAACTAAACAACTACAGTATCTTGTATTATTAGTACAAAAAAATTCAGAAATAATAATTAGTAAACAAGTTTTATAGTAGTAATAAATAATGTAATACATGTGCAAAATCGTTTTGCGTATCAAATGATGTAAACGACCACAATAAACCGACCTTAATATCTATCGCCTCTGCAACAAACATATCCACAACATAGAAGCCCAGCCGTGACGGGATACCCTCAACCTTAAAGTCAAGTAGACTTCCGAACCCCATTTTTGCTACACAGTATTGTTGACTCGGTTTTAATGTAGCTAATGCAAGATATAGAGGTTTCGGGCTAGACCTTGTTCGCAGCGTAGTCGAGAGATTTTATGATTTTCTATTCTTTTTCTTTTGTTTCCTTATTCTTGTCCTGCCTCACTTTCTGCACATGTATCCCTTATAGCTACATTTTCCGTTTCCCCTTCAACAAATAATAGCAATAAAGTCAAACATTAATGCTTATACAGTTTGTAAAGTTGTATATATTGTTTTGCATAAACGGACAACGATCCATACCTTTCTTTTTCTTGTTTCTATTCATTTTATTATCATTACAAGCTCGCTTCTTTCCCTTTGTTATTTCAGATCCTGCAATAGAAATTTTATTTCATTAATACAAACTAACCTTTATTGTAACACATTTTTTTGCCTATATTAAATATAACTAACCTTTAATGACAGTTTCTGAAGCCGGTGATCTTGCAATTATCATTCTTTTTGTCCGCTTCACTGGTGTTGCTATAAAGAAATAACCATATATATTTTCTAATGTGCAATCATATTGAAAATCTGAATAAACATATGTGTTATTCAAGTTGTTTTAAAATTAGATTCGTTCATACATGTAAATATCTTTTAAACATATATGTACGTCCGTTTACTTATATTATCCAACCACGATTCTGTATTTACAATGTAGTTGAATAAGAATGTATATTATATAAGCTTACCATTGCTACCACTCGCTTGTTTGCTTGGATATCTGACAGGTTCAAAATCATCATCGATATCTTCTTCTTCTACATCGATAGCTTCATCATTGGTATTTTCCTTAACAATCGGTCACTTACCCCTACACCTACCACTTCTCCTTAATCCTGAAATTTATACATAAACTATTATACACTCTAAACATATAAAAAAGTACGTAAAGTCAATTACTGCATGTGTATTGTTTAAACATCATTGATTTTAAGTATCAAATCCTTAAAAATAATACAAATCCTTTCTTACACAAAAAATACAAATGCAGTAGCTTACGTAACGCACTCGCCTAAACAGTCAAATCCTTTGTTAATTATTCGTGTGTTATAAAACCAATTCAGAACCTACCACATTTGTGTTTATCTTGACCTGAACCATTATACCACCTCTAAACAATACATATGTTTTGGCCTCAACTAAACCATTTTGCAATCTACAGACGCAATTCTGGAAAACAAATAAATTCTGGAAAACAAATAATACCTAGGCAATCTACAGATGCAATTCTGGAAAACATATGTAGCATTCAACATGCCCCAAGTGTACAGATGCAAGAGGTAATGAGTATATCTATTTGTTTTCTATCTACCTGATTCTTCGAGATTAACATATAGAAACATATCACAAATGGGTTTTAGCATTTGCCCATTACCCATACCAGATTAGCCAATCACAAACCTTTTAAAAAAATTTCCCCACTTTCACTAATATTTCACACACAAATATAAGCTAGCTCTCTATATTGTCTACCCCCCCCCCAGAAAACACAAACAACAAAAAAACACTATCTTCTCATGTCGCTTTGTGCATTTGTGCAAAATCATAAAGTTAGAAAACTTAATACAATTAGCTTCTTCTAACCAAAAAACTTAATACTAAAAATAAAAGTCATTGACCAAAACACATTTGTGCACAATCATAAGTCTAAAAAACATCTGTATGTCAAACATACAATCACTACTTTAAACAAACTACAAATAACCCAAACACATTTGTGCTCACGATGTTTATTATACTACTTAGATCGTACAACAGGTAATCAACTATAAAATATGTTTCCAAAACACACATGCATTGACTTTAAGCATATCAGATCCTTTTTCATACAAAAAATACACATGTCGTCGCATAAATAACATGAATACACAACCTTATATTTCAAAATCAAATCAATACACATGCAAAATCTTAAAAAATTAAATCAATTGTTACAGCTAATTACTTATTTCTACAAAAAAACAAGTAAATAATCATACAACTAAGGTCATACCTTCCATATTCTTTCAGCAATTAGACGATTTTGCTACTGTGGAACCCTAACAATTTGGGGGGTTTTTTCAATCGGGGTTTATAAGATGGTTTTGATTTTGATCGAGATAACAATGAGATATAAGAGTGAATAGCGGTTTATTGGATGTGATTATCTAATTTTTTGGAACTCTGTTATCAATTCAAATGAATGAAAGAAATCCCGTTATTTGTCCAAATATACTTTGCAGTTACACTCTTAATCAAATGTTGGATACCTATTTTGCCCCTATTTTTATAATTTCTACCAAAAAGTTGCTTATTTATTTACACAAATGCCGTAATGCATTAATAAGTTGGACATTACGTATTGTTTTGAGTACAAAGGTGGTTCTCGCAGTTCTGTATATTTATTTGGTTCTGAAAAGAACCTCACCCTATATATATATATATATATATATATATATATATATATATATAACTTATATATGAGGCTAATTATGATTGGATTAATATGATTTAGTGACTCAATGCCACCTCAACGATGACATGACACTCATAAACGATGACATGGCACACTTAATTTTTTCATTTTTATAATTTCTGAATTTTTATTTATTTTTTATAATTTTCAGAAATAAATAAAAAATAAATACCCTTTTAAGGGTCGAACCTGGGATGCTCACATACTAATGTATAGCCTTTACCAACTCAGCCAAGTTTGATTTTGTGTAACACCATCTAACACAATATTGATATTCATATACAAACCTATACACGCACAAAGAACCCTTATATCAAATAAAGATTACTCTGATTAATTGTTATCAATATCAATAATCTTTATCCATCTGCTATTCTAAATACATAGGCATCTACCAATTAAAATCAAAATCAAAGATCCCTGAATTACTCAATATTCATGTGTCTCTACCAATCAAACTCAAATTCGTGAATCCTACATTGTATCAAACAATACAACCTTAAATTTATGTATAAGTATTGAAGATATACTCTATTATTTGAGGATAAACTCTATAATTAGAGCATATCTACAAACCCCAGGCTCACTTATAACCCTAATTTTGATCTATAAATGCATTCGTCCCTTACTTCCCAAACTCATCTTTTGCAAAACATTCTGCAATCTCAATTAAATATCGAATTGCAAAAATCATGAATAGGCAGCCAGCTAAAAAAAGCAACACCATGGGTTACCAGAAGTCAACAAGTTTGTCAAGCAACAATCACAAAAAAAAACGAAGGTGTTGAAGGTTCTGGAAGTTTTAGAGCTTCACATCGTTTATCAAGTAATAGTTACAAACAAAAAACAAACGTAGGCACATCTTTGTCAAGCAACGGTTACCAAAAAAATGCCACTGTTGGAGGTTTTAGAAGTTCCAGAGGTTATGGAGGTTCAAAGAGTGTTGGCTCCGCTGGTGGATCAGGAGGTATTCTTAAATATCATGTTTGTATTTTTTTAAATAATCATGTTCTTATAGTTTAATATCAATGTTATTGCTTTATTTGAATTATGTATACTTTGCGTTTGAATTAAGTTATAACTAAGGTTTAGGCCTTGTGTTTAATCTAATTGTGAATAATTTATAGTTTACTATTGATCGGACACATTGTTAGTTTGGCTTATAGTTATTGGTATGAAGAGTGGTCGAAAACTTATTCCAGAAGTGTGGGTTGTGACGTTTGTTGATCTAGGCATATGGGGTTGCTCGATTTGTGTCGAACATCCACCTCTGTAGTCCATGTATCATGTCTCCACTTAATATTTTGTGTATAGTCTATGTATATATGTATGCTTCAAAGGGTCAATGGGAAAAAATGGTGAAAATCTGAAAGACCATGAAAGAAAAGAACTTGATCAAGGAAGCAGGTTGAGTTGAGAACCTGTCTCACAAATTTTGTGTAGGTGATACTTTTCATCCTCGAATGCAGAATATATTTCCATACACCACAGTCCAAGTTACTCTCAACAGCCATGCATAATTTACTACTCTCTAAAAGTGTTAGTTTAAGGGTATATGATAGGAAGTCAGTTCTTAGGCCACTTAAACATTCCCTATAATTAAAATTACAAAGTAGCAGTCTAAAAAGATAAGTGAATAAGTTGGGAATTTTGGTTTTCATGTATAATACTATAGTGTAGGGGTGTTATCAGGTCGGGTTTTGCGGGTCGGGTAATTCGGGTTTGCGGGTTGAAGTTGATCTTCGTTTCAATGGAATTTTGCCTGGAATAAATACTCGTAATCTAGAACTACTCTGTGGACGTGCCATGAAATTGCAACAATAACATTTTTGGAATTGTTATATATAACTTGTAATATTATTTTTTCCGATGCCCAATGTCAATACGACTTCACTAACACGCTTGGTTTACACATGATTTGAAAACCGGAAAATGATTTTGCAGTAACAAAATCAGTACCAAATGCTAAAAATGAAATGCATTAACAAAATGAAATGCTGGCACAAGTTCTTGCTCAATTAATGCAGAAAATGAAATGCAGTAACAAAATGAAATGCCCGTTCTTGCTCAATTAATCATCAATCTTCATTCATTAAAATGCACACGTTCTTGCTCCATCAATTCTACATAAAGAAACATTAAAATACTTAGCGATGTATAGTAAGTATAATATTGTCAAAGATAAAAGATAAAAGATATACCTTTTTCTATGATCTTGTGATGTGATAACCAAAACTGGAACGAATGTATGATTCTACTGGAACGAATGATGATGATAATTGATAAGTGGGAAGTGGGAACGAAGGTTTTAGTCTACAGAAGGTTATTGTGGGAAGTGGAACGAAGGTTTGGTGGTGTGGGATAACCAAACGTCTTCCATGTATATTCAGTAAATGGGCTTTGGCCTTTTTAAAAAAAGGTTAAACTTAATAATTTTTAATCTCTTGTAGGGTCTAATCGGGTTGACCCGCGAACCCGCAAACTATTTTTTTAAACCCTAATCCGACCCTATTACATTAGCGGGTTGGCGGGTTCGGGTGAAATCAACCCGCGACATTTTTAAACCCGTTAAAACCCGACCCGTTTAGCATAATCGGGTTCGGGTTCGGGTCGGGTTGACCCGACCCTAATGACACCCCTACTATAGTGGTATTGGCTCACCGAAAGATATTTTTCATATCTTGATGTGGGTAGGTATGATTCATGTTTTTGCAT
>BQNB010028442.1:0-56652 GCA_026074375.1 Tanacetum coccineum
CTGTTGTTCAATAAGAAGTTGTTGTTCAAGAAAAAAAGATATGGTTCAAGACGAAGAAGACTTAGTTCAAGAAGAAGAAGAAGACTTGTTTCAAGAATAAGAAGACTTTGTTGATTCAATGATAAATCCATCAAACTGTTTCATTTTTTCACGTGATATGCTAGGAAATCATATATGATTTTACATTAGTTTTCTTTTCATTACAATTAGCACATGTGATATCTGAAAGTAATCTGTATAATGTTTGATTTTTATATGGACAAGTGTTAGAAATTCTCTTTTACTTGATTTTGGTTGATTTGGATCTTACATGAATGTGAATCTATTATATATCATATGTGATATTTGTATTTTACAAGTTAGTAGCAAACTTATCATATGTGATTTCTTTTAGTAATCACATGTGATTTAACATGATCATCACTAATTTATCAACCATCATACTTGATGTTTAAACAATCATAACATGTTTCATGTTCTAATGCTTTTATTACAAGTGATTATGAATGTGTGCAATAAAACTTAAACAAAATAGACATAACATCGAAAATCACATCTGCAAATGTTTCACCATTTTCATTTCAGCATAAAACATGATGACATAGTACCAAGAAAGTTAAACCATTTTAGCAAGACAATGTACCAGTTTTCAATGATTTACAAAAATCGTCAGTAGACGTCAAAACCCCATACAAATATTACAAGAAAAAAAACGAAGAATACATTTTGAACGTGAAATGAAAATTCATGAGCTTCTTCATTGAGCTTCTTGGGCCTTTGGATGCTCATGGTGTTCAAGATGCCTTGAAAATAGCATTCTCTACACAAATAAGAAGATTTGATTCAATTTTCAAGCACTTATCATATATGATATATTATAATGCTAAAGAAGTTAACTTTTAAGCAGATTATCATATATGATATTATACACACAACTAACTTTTAAACCAATAATATTAACAAAATCTCCATAATGCTTGAAACCTAACTTATATCATATATGATATAGTATATAAGTTTTTTGCAATATTTTCAGGTAACTTATTATATATGATTTTTCACTAACACATCATACTATATATGGGATTTGAGCTTGGATTACTTGGAAACAAAGCTTTATGATTAAATGATCAAAGGATTTTAATGAGATGTGTGGGTTGTTTTTTATCAGAAAGAATGAGTGCAAAGTGATGAGAGGAAAATAGTGGGGAATAGTCAGAAGTTTTATCGGGACATTCTGGAGGAGCGTCTTACCTTGGGCGTCCCCTTAAATAGCTGTGTGGTTCCCCTTAAAGATAAGGGGGCAGTCATGTTTTAAGGGGGCCGCCCCTAGACTAGGCGCTCCCAGTTTGTCTCTTTTGTATAGGGTGGATTTTCAGAACTTTAGCCGTTTTAGGTCCGAGAAAATTTGGGAATTTCAAAAATGGTTTAATTTGAGATTAAAGGGACATTTCTTTTAATTGTAGAAAATGTTTTGTAACTGCTTTATAAAAATGTTTACAACATTTTTCTAAAAGTGTGAGGTTGAATGAAAAAAATATTCTTCTTAGAGTTCATAAAATGCATTTCAGCATTTATTTATTCATACTTTTAAGTGATATAATTTTCGAAATGAAAATGTACTACTAATTACTTGTTTACGTTTAATTTTACATTGAACGTTTTTATATTTTGTGATTATTAAAACGTAAAGATGTGAAAAATATTAATAATGCTTTTAGGCGTTATTTCTATCAACAATCTCCCCATTTTTAATGATTACAAAATTTAAACTCATTAAATATAAAATTATTTTTAAACAAGTATTTAGTGAGTTTTATGTCATTTCTCCCCCTTTTTGTAGAATCAAAATGGCATCATCGAGAATTGCTAGTAAAATCGACAGAATAAATGCTCCCCCTTGATCCCCTATTCGAGGGCACCAAGGAATTGAGCTATGGTTTCTTGGCTACAAAAACGAATTAGAACAATACAAATATTTCTAACATGTAGCAAGAAGGAAGGAAAAATATGACAAGTGCAAGCAAACATCAAAGCAAAAGATACTTCATTCATTTAGGACAATGTATGTGAACTACACATAAGCATACATAAAAAGAAAAACAAATATGCTTTAGAAGCATATTAATACAAAAAAAAAATCCTAAATAGCCATAGAAGGATTTTTGACTTGCTTGCGACACAAAAGGGTTTGACGATTATTTGTAGGCATATTACGAGATTAGTTGGTTGTTGATAGAGAGTTTGGAGTGAAGGCGGTTATGGAAGGGTAATCTCTTTGAACTCTAGGAGGTGGATGTGGTCGAGTGAGGAGGAATTCAATCTAATTGATATCCTTACTTAAAGCAAGGAATTGTTTTTGGGTGAAGATGCAACAAGGGCAATACCCAACATGGGTTTCAACTTGGTTAATGTTGAGGGTGTGTGGTAGGTTTGGAGAGTAAGGTAATGAGGGAATGTTGTTTTGTTGTTAAGAGAGATGCATGGCTAAGAGGTTTGATAGGTCTTGTAGTTGATTAATGTCATCAACTAGGCTTTCTCTACTTGGAGATAGAGGTGGTATGTGTTGAGTTTGGTTGTCACTTTGAGGTGGAGCTTGAGTGTGTGTAACATATGAATTGATGGGTGAGATAGGAGATAGAGGACGTGAGACAACTTTTGGTGATGTGGGAGTGTCCTTAATGTAAGGATTTGGTAATGCTTGATTGGGGTGATTATTTTCTTGAGATGGTTCATGATGAGCAGTGAGTGGTTTTGGCATTGGTGTAGGTGAATTTACATTAAGCTCATTGGATGTGTTACAAGGGTTTAGTCTCTTTCTCTAAATGGGTTACACACTCATTTTGACTACCCTTGATGGTTTGGATGTGGGTTTGTTTGGAGATGTCATTGGTGAGGATGCTTGTGATGATAATGGTTGAGAATGTATTTATAGTGGAGGAAAGGTTTAAATTAGGAAGAATAAACATTTAAATGATCAAATCCAAGAAATATTTGTGAATTTAGGGAACGCAAGATAGTAGTCTTAGAGGGTATTTGGTCAGAAAAGGGATGTGATACTACGTTTTACCCGTTGACAGAGTCTAGGCTCGGTCCCTTAATTAGGGGTCGTTTCCTTAAAGATAAGGGGACCGCCCTTTATGAATTAAGGGGACACGCCTGATACTGATGTTCTCATGAATTTTCCCAAAAATCAATTTTTCTCAAAATTTTGTGTGAGGGTTTCTATTTTGGTGGTTAATTTGCAGCAAGTCCATCCTTTTATGGCAATTAAGATTTTTTTAGCACATAGCAATTAAACATTCAACATTCTACATATATATGACAAGTTGTGGGATAAAACTATTTCACATAATTTTGGCATATATATATGAATTGAAGACCAAAAGAGTGAAGAGCATATAAAATAGTAACTAGATATAATGCACAAAGAATTTTTCTTGACAAGAGGGTTAAGTTAAAAGAAACCAAAACTTTTGTGCAAATCCTTATGTGTGGCCTAAGTGCGACAAAATGTGAAGTAGCGATTTATTTCGACTCACTAAGGACATGTAAAAAGACCTAGAAGAAATATCCAAATGCTCCTTGATTTAAATTTTGCTCAACCAAGATTGTCGGAACATATATATTAGATTTATATATATTGACAAACAAGTAGAGAACATTATGTATATGTGAAAATGTTTTTTTTAAAAACATATTCTCAACAATATATGAAAATTAATTTTCATGTGTACGCCTAGTGTGGAGAAAAAGAACTTTTTAGTGAATAATAGATTGAGACTATTGTATATATGTTAATTGAGATGTATGCATTGATAGATAGAAAGAATTTGTTAAAAGGTGTTTGCTTATAGACATTTCTCATGCTTGTGTTTTTGTGTAAAATTAGACCTAAATCACAGAGAGACGAGAGAAGAAAAAATATTTTAGTACAGTGAAGAATTTTTTTTTGTCAGTGGGTGGTCCCCTTAAAGTCTGGGTGGTCCCCTTAAAATTAAGGGGGCCGCCCTTTATGAATTAAGGGGGCCACCACCTGTTTGAAAAAATTTCTCAGAATTTTTGTCAAACAATTTTTTTTTTTGATGATTTCTTTATTATGCCGAAAACTTAATCGATTTGTTCCATCATTCCTATGCCTAGACGTAAGTAGTTAAATGGATCACGTTTAAGTGATTTAGTTAGGATATCGGCTATGTTGTCTTCCGAAGTGACCTTTTCTATAGAGATATTTCCTTTTTGAACATTATCGTGAAGGAAATGATGACGAATCTCAATGTGTTTTGTTCGTGAGTGTTGAACAGGGTTCTTACTTAAGTCTATAGCCCCTTTGTTTTCACACATTATTGTAATGTTGTCTAACCTAATGCCATAGTCTATGAGAGCTTGCTTCATCCATAGAGCTTGTTGACATGCCTTTCCGGCGCTTATGTATTCCGCTTCGGTTATGGAGATGGCAAGAGCGGTGTGCTTCTTTGAAAACCAAGATGTTAAACGACATCCCATAAACGTGCAAACACCACTAGTGCTCTTACGATCCACATAATCTCTCGCATGATCCGAATCCGCATACACTATTGTTTCTATGCCGGATCCCTTAGGATACCATAATCCTAAATGCATAGTGCCTTTAATGTATCAGAAGATACGTTTAACAGCTTCTAGGTGAGAGGTTTTAGGATCCTCTTAAAAGTGTGCATGAAGGTAAACACTAAACATGATATCGGGTCTACTTGCCGTTAAGTATAATAAACTACCTATCATCCCTCTATAACTGGTATTATCTACGGACTCACCTTCTTCGTCTCTTGTGAGTTTGGTTTCCGTAGACATAGGGGTTTTTATTGACTTAGAGTCTTCTAGTCTAAATTTCTTAAGCATTTCCTTAATATATTTTGATTGATTAAAAAATATTCCATCATCTAATTGTTTTATTGTTAATCCTAAGAAAAAGTTAAGTTCCCCCATCATACTCATTCCAAACTCATCATGCATGATCTTGGCAAAGTCATCACACATTTCTTGACAAGTTGATCCGAATATAATATCATCACCATATATTTGGACAATAATGAGGTTGGAATCTTTCTTTTTAGTAAAGAGTGTGTTATCTACGATTCTCATGGAGTAATTATGTTTAATAAGAAAGGCTTTCAATCGATCGTACCAAGCTTTTGGGGCTTGTTTTAGACCATAAAGAGCTTTCTTAAGTTTATTGACATAATTAGGTCTTGCGAAGTCAATGAAATCCCGGAGGTGTATGCCACTAAACCTCCTCATTGATAACACCGTTAAGGAATGCACTCTTCACATCCATTTGGTATAACTTAAAATCTAGTGCACAAGCATAAGCTAAAAGTATTCTTATGGACTCTAGTCTAGCTACGGGTGCTATTTTTTCATCATAAACAATTCTTTCTGGTGATTATAACCTTGGGCGACCAACCTAGCTTTGTTTCTTGTTACGACCCTATTTTCATCGAGTTTATTTCTATATACCCATTTTGTTCCTATAATGGTCATATCCATGGGATTTGGGACTAGTTCCCAAACATCATTTGTTATAAATTGATTTAGTTCCTCTTGCATGGCCATTACCCAATTTTCATCTTTTAGTGCCTCATTTATAATTTTAGGTTCTATTGCTGAAATAAAGCAAAAGAAATTGCATTTCTCTTGAGCTTGCACCTAATGTTCCTTTAATTTAGATTACCAATAAACATTTTGCTAGGGGAT
Source organism: Tanacetum coccineum (assembly GCA_026074375.1). Classification (NCBI taxonomy): domain Eukaryota; kingdom Viridiplantae; phylum Streptophyta; class Magnoliopsida; order Asterales; family Asteraceae; genus Tanacetum; species Tanacetum coccineum. The sequence goes on from BQNB010028442.1 coordinate 5,737, forward strand.
GGACCTTTAGATTCTTTTAAATGTTTATTATTTTGATTATAATTTTTATTAATTATATTTATAATTATTAATTAATTAAAAATTATAATAATTTTTATTAATATTATTATTTATTAATAAATAATAATTTATTTTAATTGTATATTTATATATTAATTATATTAATAATTATATAATTTAAATATAGTTTATAATATATAATATTATTATTAATATTAATAATATATTATATTATAAAATATTATATGTTAATAATTATTATTTAAAAATATATTTTATTATTATTTTATATTTATTAAGAATTTATATTTATTAATATTAATATAATAATATTATAATATTAATAAGTTATAATTTATTTTAATTTTTATTAAATTAATTATAATTTAACATTAATGTATATTAATATATTGCTTTAAAATATATTAATAAAATATAATATTATATTTTTTTTAATTTATTTATATTTTTTATAATTTAAATATATTATTTCTATAAATTATTTATATTTTATATATAAAAAAATAGTAATATATATTATAATTTATTATTTATAAAATTAAATAATTAATTTTTATTTTATTTTATTTATTTGTTTTTTTTTATTTAATATTATATTATAATAAAATAGATTTAATTTATTTTAATAAAATTTATATATATATATAATTATTTTTATTTTTTTATTTTATTGAAATATATAATTATTTATAAATTAATTATTATATTATGATTTTATATATTAATATTTATTTTATTTAAAATATTAAAATATATATTTTATTATAAATAAATATTTTATTTTTTTAGAAAAAATATTTTATATATGTTTTTTTAAAGTTATATATATATAATATTTATTTTATAATTAATAATAATAATAAAATTATTTATATTTTTAATATATTTTATTATATTTATTTATATTAATTTAAATTTTTTTAAAAAAAATAAATTATTATTATATATTATTTTTTATATATTATTAAATATATTATTATAAATATTTAATTTATTTTATTGTATAATATAATATATTAATTTTAATAAAATTTAAAAAATTATTAATAAATTTGTAAAAACAATTTTTATTAATAAAATATAATAAAATATTTTTATTATTTAAAATATTATTTATTATTTATAATAAATAATTATTTTTTTATTATTTTATATTATATTATAAATAAATATAATATAATTTATTATATATTAATTTTTTTTATTTAAAATTATTATATAAAAATATATTATTATTATTTTTATTAATTTAATAAAATTTTTATATAATTTAATATATTAATTTTTATTATATATATAATATATATAATTTATATTTATTATTTATTTTTTAATAAAATATTTTTATTAATTGATATTTTTAATATTTTAATTAATTATATTTATTTTTGTATATATTATAAATTATTTTTTTTTAATTAATAAATTTTTTTATAAAATATTATTTTATATTATATTTATTTTATTAATTATATAATAATTATTTTGATTAAATTTTTAAATTATTTAATATATAATATTTATTGAAATAATTATTCAAATTTATATTTTAATAAATAATAATATATAATCATTATATAAAATATTAATAATATTCATTTAATCATATATATAATTATAAAATATTTTTTATATTATTATAATAATAATTAAATATTTTAAAAAATAATCTACAATTTATCTTATCTACTTATAATAAATTTATTTAATAATTTAAAAAAAAAAAAAAAAAAATTTAACTATTATTATATAAATATAAAAATAATTAAAAATTATATATATATTATTTTATAATTTATTATATAAATTATAAAATTATTATAAATTTATTTAATACATATATAATTATAAATTATAAATATTTAGCCACCCCCCCTCCAACCACATAAGCCGCGCACAACACACATACCACCAAACTGAAAACCCAACAACAAACCACCAACATAATCAACCCAAACCACAACACTAAAACACCAATAAAACACTAAAACCATACAAACCCAACAACCACAAACAACACAACAACAAACCAAACAACAAACACACCAAGCCAAACAACCAAACCAAAACCAGAACCAACCCAAACCACACCAAACCAAACAACCCCCACCACAACACAACAACCAACCCCCACACAAACCAACACAAATACAAACAAACACTCAAACCACAACAAACACAACCAACACACTGGAAACGAACACAAACCAAACACACAACCCCACCCACACCATACAACAAAAACCAACCAACACACAACCCACCACCAACACACCACAAGCCCCAAACCACACACAAAAACAAACCCCCCAACCCACAACCTAACAACAACACCACCCCACCACACAAACACACAACACCATAAAAACACACACACCAACAACACACCCCGTAAACACAACAACCCCGCCACATCCACAACAAACACCCAACAACACCCCCAACGCAAACCAACCAACCCACCCGTTCACACACCACCACCCAACCCAAAAGTCAAATCCCAAAGCAAAGACAAAACAAGAACAAAACAACAAACTACCCCAAACAAACACACCCACACAAAAACAAAAAAAACAACAACAAACGCGCGCGCGCAACCCAAACGAAAACACAACATACAAAGCACAAACACAACCAACACACAACAAAATCAACACCAATACCACACAAACAACACAAACCAACCAACCCACAAAGACGAAACGAAACACACCCACACCCCACAACCAACAACACCTACACAACCCAAACCACAAAAAACAACACTACAAAACCAAAACAAACAACCAAATAACACACCAAAACCCAAAAAGCAAGCCCCACAAACAACCCAACCACTACACCAACCATACCCAACACACCCAGCCCCAACAAAAACAACACAACCACAAACACAATAACAACAACACACACCCAACACAACTAAACAACACAACTCAACCCCAGAGCCCTCACCAACCCACACAATAAAAACAAATACAACTACCAAGAACAAACACACAAACAACAAACACTACACAAAAACACAAAAAACCACAACACACACAACACCCCCAATCCGAAAAACACCACTCAACACCACACAGACAACCCACCCAACACCAAACACAACCCCAAAACCCAAAACACCAAACAACAAACCCACAACTACATACCACACAACAAAAACCCCACCCCAAAAACAAACCCACAAACAAACAAACAACCCCCCCCCCACCCCTCCCCCACCAAAACAAACAAAACACCCACAACCCACCCCCACAAACAGCAGAACAACAACCCCCACACCAACCAAACAACCAACACCAACCAAAACCCACAACATACCCAAACCAAAACAACAACCAAACACAGAACACACAACCCCCCACAAACAACACACCCGTAACTAGATATAATGCACAAAGAGGGTTAAGTTAAAGATGAATCAAACTTTTGTGCAAATACTAGTGTGTGCCTAAGTGCGACAAATGTGGAGTAGCGATTGTTTCGACACTAAGATATGTAAAACCTAAGACATAATCCAAATGCTCCTTGATTTAATTTTGCTCAACCAAGATTGTCGAAAATATATATTAGATTATATACTTTTGTCAACAAGTAAGAGAACATTATGCATATGTGAAAAATGTTTTTAGCATATCTCAACAATTCATGAAACTTGATTTTTATGTTCTCCTAGTTGTGAGAAGAACTTTTTAGAAAAAATTAGACTGGGATTATTGTATATATGTATAATGAGATATGCATTTAGATAGAAGAATTAGTAGAAGTTTGTTTATAAACTTTTCTCAATCTTGCGTTTTTGTGTAAAGTAGAAACCTAGACTCAGAGATAAGATTTTTTTTTTGATGATTTCTTTATTATGCCGAAAACTTAATCGATTTGTTCCATCATTCCTAGGCCTAGACGTAAGTAGTTAAATGGATCACGTTTAAGTGATTTAGTTAGGATATCGGCTATGTTGTCTTCCGAAGTGACCTTTTCTATAGAGATATTTCCTTTTTGAACATTATCGCGAAGGAAATAATGACGAATCTCAATGTGTTTTGTTCGTGATTGTTGAACAGGGTTCTTACTTAAGTCTATAGCCCTTTTGTTTTCACACATTATTGTAATATTGTCTAACCTAATGCCATAGTCTATGAGAGCTTGCTTCATCCATAGAGCTTGTTGACATGCCTTTCTGGCGCTTATGTATTCCGCTTCGGTTGTGGAGATGGCAAGAGCGGTGTACTTCTTCAAAAACCAAGATGTTAAACAACATCCTATAAACGTGCAAACACCACTAGTGCTCTTGCGATCCACATAATCTCCCGCATGATCCGAATCCGCATACACTATTGTTTCTATGCCGGATCCCTTAGGATACCATAATCCTAAATGCATAGTGCCTTTAGTGTATCGGAAGATACGTTTAACCGCTTCTAGGTGAGAGGTTTTAGGATCCTCTTAAAAGTGTGCATGAAGGCAAACACTAAACATGATATCAGGTCTACTTGCCGTTAAGTATAATAAACTACCTATCATCCCTCTATATCTGGTATTATCTACGAACTCACCTTCTCCGTCTCTTGTGAGTTTGGTTTCCATAGACATAGGGGTTTTTATTGACTTAGAGTCTTCTAGTCTAAATTTCTTAAGAATTTCCTTAATATATTTTGATTGATTAAAAAATATTCCATCATCTAATTGTTTTATTTGTAATCCTAAGAAAAAGTTAAGTTCCCCCATCATACTCATTTCAAACTCATCATGCATGATCTTGGCAAAGTCATCACATATTTCTTGACAAGTTGATCCGAATATAATATCATCACCATATATTTGGACAATAATGAGGTTGAAGTCTTTCTTTTTAGTGAAGAGTGTGTTATCTACGATTCCCATAGAGTAAATATGTTTAATAAGAAAGGCTTTCAATCGATCGTACCAAGCTTTTGGGGCTTGTTTTAGACCATAAAGAGCTTTCTTAAGTTTATAGACATAATTAGGTTTTGCGAAGTCAATGAATCCTGGAGGTTGTGCCACATAAACCTCCTCATTGATAAAACCATTAAGGAATGCACTCTTCACATCCATTTGGTATAACTTAAAGTCTAGTGCGCAAGCATAAGCTAAAAGTATTCTTATGGACTCTAGTCTAGCTACGGGTGCATATGTTTCGTCATAATCAATTCCTTCTTGTTGATTATAACCTTGGGCGACTAACCTAGCTTTGTTTCTAGTTACGACACCATTTTCATCGAGTTTATTTCTATATACCCATTTTGTTCCTATAATGGTCATATCCATGGGATTTGGGACTAGTTCCCAAACATCATTTGTTTTAAATTGGTTTAGTTCCTCTTGCATGGCCATTACCCAATTTTCATCTTTTAATGCCTCATTTATATTTTTAGGTTCTATTGTTGAAATAAAGCAAAAGAAATTGCTTTTGTCTTGAGCTTGCGACCTAAGAGTTCTTTGATTTAGATTACCAATAACGTTTTCTAGGGGATGAGTTTTAGATTCTTTAATATTTACAATTTGATTATTTTCTAATGAAATGTCTTCAAGATCATTGCCTATGGGTTTTGTTTTACTAACCTCAATAGCTTCTTCTTCGACTAACTCATCATCTTCCAATGGTGATGTTTTAGGCGGGGGAGGAGTTTCATCGAAAGTTACATTCAACGACTCTTCAACTTTCATTGTTTGTTTGTTAAGTATTATGTAAGCTTTACTATTTTGCGAATATCCTAGGAAAACACCTTCGTACGACTTTGGGTCGAACTTGGTGAGGTAATCTTTTGTATTAAGAATAAAGCATTTACTTCCGAATACTCTAAAATAGTTAAGGTTTGGTTTCCTACCTCTTAACAACTCGTATGGAGTTTTTCCTAAAATACGTCTAATGGAAACTCTATTAATTATATAGGTTGACGTATCGACCGCATTACACCAAAATTTTTGAGGAATGGATTGTTCATTTAACATGGTTCTACTCATTTCTTGTAGAGTGCGATTTTTTCTTTCTACTACCCCATTAGATTGTGGAGTACGAGGAGCGGAAAAATTTGAAGATTTCCTATTTAAATCACTATATTTTTCCAAAGTGTACTTCTTTATATATTCCCGACCATGATCGTTCATAAATTGAAACAATCAGAAATTCCTAATTTGTTTTGGTCATTTGGCTACAATATTTGAATTCTTCGAAGGCTTCGGTTTTATTTGCTAAAAATCTAGTCCAAGTGTATCGAGAATAGGTATCTACAATTATATGGTAATAAAAGATTTTTCCATTGCTTCGTATGGCGAATGGGGGCCAAACATATCCATGTGAAGTGTTCTAAGGCAATCTAGTTGTTGAGACTATATTTTTGGCCTTGTGACTTACGTGAGCTTGCTTTCCAATTTTGCAAGCATCACAAAAATGTTGGTCGTATTTAAGTTTAGGTAGATTTCTAACTATTTCTTTAGACGCTAATGATTGAATAGTTGCAATTTTAGAGTGACTTAATCTTCCTATGCCATTGTGTGGAATTTTTGTATAATGTTGCAGGCATATTTTGTCTTCCGGTTTATTTCCTAGTTTCATTACATATAATCCTCCTTTTTTAATTCCTTTACCTATAACTTTTTTGTTTTGGATTATTTTGCTACCGTTTACGGTAAATATTACTTTGCATTTATTATCACATATTTGACCTATATTAAGTGTAGGATCGTCTATTCATAACACGGTGATGATTTTTGAATGGGCTAGTTTTAGAGAGAGAAACAAATGAAAGAGATTTCTAGGAGAGAGTGTATGAGTTTTAAAGTGAAAATGAAATTGACTAGCTTACCTCTTCCAAAGTTGGAAGAGGCTTATATAGTTTTTACAAAATACCGGGTATTAGAACCCGGCTTAAAACCGAAAGACATACGATTAACTATTAAACTACGAACTATTATAAACAATAAATATACGGGGTGACCGAGTCTTTTACTCATATCTAACAATCTCCCCCTAAGGGAGGTCACCCTTGAAAACACTAGACTTAAGCTCTTACAGCTTGCAGTCTTTTGATTCTTTATGTTACATCTAGTACTTTGTTGTTAGTGATCTTTAGATAACATTGAGGTTGTTCTACTGTGGACTTGTTTTGTTTTTTTCATTGAGCTTTATTGAATCATCAGCCAAACTTAATCTCTCATCATCTAGTAATTTATTGCCATCTTGTGCACTTGTGAAGAAGAATATGATATCAGAGTTTGCGGAAGCTTTGACACCTTTATGAGATCTTTCATAACTTCATAACAAGTGTAGGTCGTGTCTGAGCATTCGGTTATTAACTTGACATTACTGGAACTGGGTATCTCCATCTCCATCTTTAAATGATCCTGTAATGAAACAGTTAGCAATAAAGAGAAAATTGATTTGAAAAATCAGTCTAAGTGTTAATTATGAAAATATTTTGTAACACTTCGATAGTTTTGATTGGTTGTCAAATGTTCAATAACAATTCTTATGCTGGAACAAGTTTGATTCACGTAGAATCGCACCATCGTTTCTTTACCAGTTTGAAACAGTTAGATTCTTGTAGATCTCCACAAGTCACCTACATTAGAGCTTTTGGGGCTGTTTGATGTAGCTTTAGAGGATTTCCATCTTCATAGTGAATACCTTCGTATCACTCGGATGTTCTGGCAATATCACAAGGATAATGCGTAGGACTCTTAAGATAACCTTGTTTCCACAGTGTGTGAAAGACAAGATAAATGGAAATGTGTCCTAACAAGATTAATTGATGATCTCTTGGCTCTAGACTCGAAAGTGCGCTTTGATATTAGTGATCGGAGGCTGGAGCTGACTGCCACCTTTTCAATACCGACTTTCTCGGAGTGTGTGAGTCAGTAGATTGCATGGTTTAATCTCCGTGACAAATAGACAAGTTTTTTTCAGAGAAACTCGAATGGTTGTGAAGGGTTGGGCATTGCATCACTGGGTCCTGTCGTGTCTTCAATGTCAGCAATCAACTTGTGATTCTGACAGCATATGTATTGACCCGGTTTTTGCCTTAAGAGTATGGAGGGCTTCTTTCTTTACACCCTTTATCTGTACAATTCTTTTTCATTCTTCAACCCCTTCAGTGCTTACCGAGACTTCTGACTAGCAAACCTTGTTGGGTTATTCAGTGATAGCCTCCATCTCAGTCGGCACTATTCTCTTGTTCTCACTCATTTTACTATTTTCTAATCGTACCTAAGGACTTCTGTACTAATAGTGGTTTGTCCCTGGGTAGATACCCTCCGGTACCTGGAAAGGATCATAGGAAGAGTACCATAACCTTACCATACTTTTATACTTCGATAAAAGTAAATACATGGTCAGTCTTTTGGTACAGTTCACCTCTGCCTAAATCCTGTTGAAAAACTCAATCAGGTTAACTTATGATAATAACTATCAAAGTGTTTAGTTACCAATTGTTTTGCATTTCAGAAAGCTCCCCCTCATTTGTGCATCGATATTCAAAAATGTTTAGTTATGGGGGGAGGAGAATAAACCTTGTGAACCTTAGATGTATGGATCAAATTTTAGTTACTATGCAGTGTATGAAACATATTTAATGCTCCCCCTCAATCGTAAGGGTCATGTGTTAGTGTAAGATTATGTAATTTTGTAAGACTTTTTCGTTAAACTTAACAACCTGGTTTTTTAAGTTTAATGAAAACTCATGAAATGATATTCACTGACACATTAACACAAATTCTCATACTACTTAGATTGTACAAGATGATGATGTCATTATCCGATGATATTGGATACTTAATACATTCATTCTCTTGATTTGTTTGGTAGCCATATCTTTGAGTTCTCCACTAATGTTGCGTTCGTGATTTTTGATCTTTAACTTTCTCTGAAAATATCCCTAGTGACCTGTAGGTTTTTGTTGTGGAGGTGGTGGTGGTGGAAGTGTTGATGTTGTATCTCGTTGTCTCTGTTTCGCTAGAGGAACATCAGCCTGATGCAGTGAGAGCTTGAAGATTGGTTCTTTAGCTTCTTTTGTCTCTCCAAGTCCCGGTTACACTTTCCAATAGCCACTCGACATTAAATCTTGTACACAACACTCTCCCCCTCAATCGATGACCCTGTTTTATATTGAAAGAGCAGTAGTCATTGATTGAGTGTCAAATTGTCGAATTGATTTTCAAACACACTTTTACCACCCGTGGTTACACAAATATGTTTGAAGAATCAATTAAGAAAAATTATTTGGCTATCAAACAGATTGACTTCTCTTCCGAATTAAGAAAAATGTACTGAAACGTACATTAAATTCCCAGTTGCATGGGATATAAAGTAATCCATGCCCGAGTAAAATTAATTACCCGTTGTTAGGAATCAGTTGGTCTTTCGAGACGGACAATCTTTCATTCAATGAGAACCGGGTTGCAATTTGAAAGTATTTGCAATCCATTTTGTTAATTCCAAAGGACTTAAAGTATTTTCCAAGTCTATTTTTTAGGTAACTTATGTTACAAAGGATCTAGAGGACACTTCATTTACTCATCCTCTCCTTCTTGAAGGCGTTTGAGGGTTTCAGGGGTTAAACTCTTCATCCCAAGTCGTGGGAGTAGAAATTCGAAACGCTCTCTTGGTAAAGCTTTTGTGAGGATATCTGCCAGTTGATAGTTTGTATCACGAAGTTAGAGTTCAACCACTCCATCTTTCCACTTGCTCTGATGAAATGGTGTCGTATGTCGATGTGCTTAGATCGTGAGTGCTGGACATTGTTGCAGCTTAAAGCAATGGCACTTTTTGTTATCACAGTACAGAGGAATCTTATTGAACAGAAAGTCGTAGTCTTTTAGCTGAGATCTCATCCAAAGGATTTGAGCACAGCATCCAGACATTGCAATGTATTCCGCCTTTGTTGTTGAGATGGCCGTGCTTCTTTGCTTTTTTATGAACAGCTAACCAAATCTTTTTCTTCTAAGAAACTGAGCACTTCCCGAAGTACTTCTTCTCGATAATCCTAACATCCCGATTGATCCGCATCTGCGACCTAGCATTTTCCTTTGATACCAAAAGACCCATGTTATGAGTTTCCTTTTAGGTACGAAAGATACGTTTGATTGCTTCAAGGTGCTTTTTGGTAGGCTTAGCCTGATATCTAGCACACATGCACACAGCGAATACAAGGTCTGGTCTACTGGCTGTAAGGTACATTAGGGAGCCAACCATTCCTCTAAATCGAGTTTGGTCAACTGGAATCCCCATGAGATCCTCGTCTAGTTTCAATCGATCCACCATTGGTGTATCGACAGGGTCAGAGAGATCCATTCCATATTTCTTTAAGGTTTCGAGAGCATATTTTGCTTGGTTAATAAAGATGCCTCTGGGACTTTGAGAAACTTGTAGTCCTAAGAAAAACGACATTTGTCCCATCATTGACATCTGAAATTTAGAGCTCATTTCTTTGGAAAATATGTGACACGCATTATGATCTGTTGAGGCAAAAATGATGTCATCTACGTATATTTGAACAAGTAGAATATGTTTGCCTGATTTGCGTGTGAATAACGTTGGATCCACGGCACCCTTGAAGAAATTGTTGGCCAAAAGGAACTTTGATAGTGTGTCATACCACGCCCTTGGTGCCTGCTTTAGCCCATAAAGAGCCTTCTTCAGACGATAAACGTGAGTAGGATTATCCTGGTCTTCAAATCCTTCAGGTTGACTGACAAAGACTTCTTCTTGAAGATCACCATTCAGAAAAGCAGTTTTGACATCCATCTGGTAGATGATCATATTCTTGGTTTAAGCAAAAAAAAAAAAACCAAAAAAAAAAATCAAAAAACCAACTTGGCAATGAATACTCTGAGGCCTCTATCCGTGCAACTCACGAGCAACGATTCTTTAAATTCAATACTTCCTCCTGACGATATCTTTGCAACTAAACGAGCTTTGTTTTTTCAGTACATCACAATATCATCAAGCTTACTTTGTAGATTCAATTGAGAAGCGATAAACTTAAATAGATTAGGCGTGTGTACTTATTTCAATACTTCAAGTCGATCAAATTCGTGAATTTCATCTTGCATGGCTTGAAACCAGCAGTCTTCTATCACAGCCATTTTGAAGTTCTTGGGTTCGACTTTGGACAGTTCAGTATGGAAACAGCACCACAAAGCATCGGATGCTAACTGTTTTCTGGTGGATACCGGACGAGAAGGATTACCAACGATATTATCAAGAGGGTGATCCTTGGTCCATTTTCTGAGATGATCCGGTGGTTGATTCACTTGGTTGGGTTCAGCTAAACTAACATCCCCTGATGTTGACTGTGCAGAACTAGGTTCTCCTGCAACAGGGTTAACTGAGGGATGAAGGTCAGCTTGAGTAATTGAGGTGTCTTCGATAGTTGGTCCAGCTGCAACACCTTGAGGAAAGACTAGAGGATGCACTTGTGAGGATGACAGTGAATGACTTGTAGAATGTGCATCTTGAGCAATCGTTGTAGAAACAGATGTATTTGTAGAAACAATTGGAGCGTTAACAACAGTAGCCGTAGGGACTGGTTCACTATCTGTAGATTGATCAAAGTATTCATCGAACATCGGTTGGAATAAAATCTCCAGATCTTTATCTGTTGGTGGAATGTATGTAGTTGCAGGGACATGTGATGGGGCGAGCCCTGAATTGAGTTGTCCAGGGGTCATCATGAAAGGCTCGGGTCCTGAACTGATGCGTACAAGAGCCATTCATTCCTCTAAATCTAGTTTTGAATAACCTGAGTCCAGATACCAAAGGATGATCTGTAACCACTGCATTGAAAACAGTCGAATTTGGAGGGTTTGAAATTTCGGATCCCCAATTTGTGTTGGGGTCCTGTTGGTTAGCTGACATAGTTAGTACCATGTCACAGGAAACCTAGTAAAGGGCACAGTTTCTCTTAGCAAATTATTTTGCTGTGGGTTCCACTTGATAACCACAATTAGTTTTCCTGAGGTGATTTCTTTCCTATGAGTCTCATTGATAACCAAACTATTTGCAAATAGTTTGCCCGTTGCTTTCCAAACCTGCTTGGTCTTGTTCAAATGTTATCAGACAGTTTGCCTTTTGGTTGCCAAATCTGCTTGGTCTTGTTCAAACTGTTATCAGACAGTTTGCCTTTTTGTTTCCAAATCTGTTCCCTTTATTAAGAATTTCTTTAACAGTAGGGGTAGCATTTAACAAATCTCAAAATATTAACAACACACCATTTAATGATTTGCAGAATTCAAAACGTTTGTTACACATTTTGCTCACAGATTCCTGAATTTCGAATTAAATTATAAAACATGCTTAGAGCTAAATGTTAGAATATATCGATTCACTTTTGTCCAAACAGGACTTATGTGTTCTAGGATGGTCTTCTACTTTCTTGTTATTCACACTCTTAGCTGGCAGGATCCTATTGTGCTTTGTATTGCTTCTAGGCTTTGATCCGCTTGCACGAATAGAACTGCTTACTCCTGTAGAAGGAATCACCTGGACATTAGACGGTTGAGTTTTCTGGTGCACTCCATGTTTCTGTGTGTTATTAGTAGATGTACTGCATGTATCAGTATAAGTAAACTTGCTTTTTTCCTGTTAATGGGATAGGAAGGAGCCTTACTATCTCTTTCGGTGAATTCTTTTGGGCAAGTGCCATAACATATTCTACCAATTCTTGAGAAGCTTAGTGTATTGACAAGCATAGTTAAGTACATTATCCAGTGGTTTAACTACTCTAGCTTCCTCTACAATCTCCCTAACTGTTTATACACTCTCTTAAGTGGTTGATACTAGGTTTAAATGAGCATTCCTATGGTTCTTAGGCTGGTGGAGGGATTGGTTATACATCTATTGGCTTAACATACCAGGAGAGATTTTTGTTATTGCGACAGTAATTATAGCGGCAAACTTTCAAATTGCCTTCTAATTGAGCCTTTAGATCTATATTTGTAATTGAGGATCATCCAAGAAAGCAATTAAAGGAACATATCAATATGAAGACAATCTATTAGGTGTAGTATAATAGAAAGATATGTTAATTGGAAAATAGGTTTCAATATCATCAAATGAGATTTATGTTGAAATCCTAGTGTGTGCCTAAATGCAACAAATGTGGAGTAAGAATTATTTCGACTCTAATAAACGTAAAACCTAAGAAATAGTTCAAGTACTCCTTGATTCAATCAAGAGTGTCGAAAATATATATTAGATTATATACTTTGACAACAAGTTAGAGGTCTTTATGCATGAAAAAAAATATTTTTAGCATATCTCAACAATGTATTAAAATAGATTTTCATGTACTCCTAGTTGTGAGAAGGATTTAGAGAAAATAGATTGGGCGAGAGTGGGAGAGAAGCCGGGAATTTAAGATACTTTAGGGATGTATGATTTAGTGAGAGAGATATCGACGGCGGTTGCTTTTGGCATTTTTATCACAATAGATGTTGTCGATTGACTTGTTAGTGATTGCCCCTAGCGTATTTTAGATAATTGGATAATTTGATGTTTTGATTTTGAGGGTTATGGTGAAGGATTTTGATGCGGTTTTGGTGCATAAGAATCACCAATGTGAGTTCTTGAGAGAATTTTCCCTTCCCTTTTAGTTCGTGCTCATCCGGACATAAATTTTGGAATAAAGGGAAAAATGAAGAATAATAAAGACGTAAGCAATGAGCTTGACAATGTCAAGACGAATGATGGTTAGCATACAACGAACTTCATCCACGAAGTTATGTAGTTTTTCTCGAGTATTATGAATGTTCATAAAACAATCACACGAAGATGTATGAGGTTATCTTAAAGGTAGTAGCGGAAAAAAAAGTGGACGAAAAATATTAACCATCTATTTAATAATAGAGGCATGATTAAGGTTTTTGTGAAACGAGTTTGACATAAATAAAGAGTGACATTTTAATTTGCATTTCGCCAATTAAAGATACTTAAATACTTTGGATGCAATAATTAAGTTGTCAAGATTTATGAAATATATTTAATAGTAACAAGACTATTAAATAGATAATGACACGTTTACGAACTTTTTGATAGATTTTGATTAGTTTTCTATCCTAAGATCGATGGGCAAGTTTGATCCTCATGGTGATAAAACATCGTGACATTCATAAGGGGATGAAAAGACTAACGGAAGTGAAAGTACTTAGTCTTAGGATGTGTATATAAGAGAAGCAATCACTTATGTAGAAACTTGTAAGATCTTTGTCACACGACTGTTGATGTTAGCTTTTAGCTTTTGAAAAAGCGTTTTAACATATGTTGTTAAAAGGCTTGAATATGAATTTTCGGATATGGCCTTTAACGTTTGCGATTGTATGTTAAAGATACTTGAATATATCGGATGAAATATATAAGTTGTCAAACCTACTTTGAGGATTATTAGATTTGAATCTAACTTTTCCTTGACGAAAGAATAGATCATTTGGTAGTGAGCGAGAAAAGAGAGAGTGATGTGTTTGGTATAAAATTCGATAGCATGAGGCTGTTTGGATTTTTGGATAGGGCGGTCCCCTTAATTATTTAAGGGGGCCACCCTTTTTACAAAGCCGGTCCCCTTAAAATTAAGGGGGCCGCCACCTGAACAACAAAAAAATTTGTTTTTCGATTATTGGCTGAATTAATTTAAAGTCTACTATTAGTAATATATATTAGTAGTCGAGATATGATATACTTATCATTGTGTTTCAATGATAGGTATGATTATTGACATTTTAATTAACTTTTCGTTAAATAAAAATTTCTTGGATTATTTCGGATGAGATAATCAAGACGTCAATTAGAGAGATGACTTAGAGACAAGACTTCTTGCGAAGAGGAAGAATTAATTTCTTCGGATGAAAAAATTAATTGACTTGATTTGAAGTGAGACGAGAGTGGATAACGAAGATAATGAAATGATAGGACGAATGTTGAGAATTTCGACAAGACGATTCCGATAGACGTAGATGATGTTAGACACGTAGCCGAGACGAACGTCGAGGTCGAAGGGAGTTTGTTTCATCCATAGTGTTTCGATGATCTTCGCGAGACTAAGCCTACTTCTATGTTAATTGTTAACCACTAGCTCACTCTTCTTCATCTACGTGAGTTCGCTATACGTGGTCATAAAAGATTTCCATTTCATAAAAGTATGTCGATAGACTATGAGAAAGAATAGTTCATAGTGAACTAGTTCTTTAAATCTAGAAGCCCAACAAATGATATTTCTAGTGACTATAATATATTCTAAGACTAAATTATACTAATATATCATGGCATCACATAAATATCTTCTTATGACCTATATTCTACGAGATTGGAAAGTAAGACGTACCTTAGACTTTAAATGAGTTTCTTCAATGTCTTCAAGGTAGAAAGCTTTAAGGATAAGGATTCATGGGAATCCTATCATGAACTCTTCAATCCATTTGTCGGAAGACAAGGAATGTTTGTAGATGTCGAAAATTCAAAGGTTGAGACGACTTAGCCATTTGGTCCCCAACGTTTCATGTATCCGAAATTATTGTTTCCACAAATGTTTTTCATTTGATTCGGACACATGCATGGTGAACATCTTCCACATTGAGTGAAGCTTGGTTGATGTGGATGATTCCACATTGCGTGATTAGTGTTAGGGTAATTTTGTCTACCTTGGTCTCTTCTAGGTTGAGGTGTTTTAGACCGAGGATAAGGACTATTAGTTCTTCTCGGAGGAGGAGTTTTAGACCTCATTTTGGGTTTAATAAATCTAACTCCGGGTTTTGAAGAAGGTTTATAAAAACGTTTTACCTCGTCATCACTCGCAATCGGAATTTTAGTATTGTTAATAAGTATGAATTTTTGTTTTGAAAATGAGTTTGATTCTACCAATTTTTCTTTCGACTCGATCTCTTGTGCTTTTACAAATTTTACTTGTTTGGTTTCACTAGAAGATCCTTTGGTAAAATTAAATCCTAGACCGGTTTTATCTCCGGAGGGTTTTTGAGAACTTATTATTTTCTTAAGTGAGTGACTACTATTATCAAATTGATTTAGCCTAGATATTTCTTCCTTAAGTTTTTCATTTTCAAACCTAAGGTCTTGGCATATTTTGCATTCATCACTAACTTCCTTATCCTTTTCTAATCTAGATATTTTATCTTTTAGTTCTAGTACTTCATTTTCTAATTGAATTCTAGCTTGTTTTAGACTTTTATTTTTAGCCATGACTTTTAGTCCTACTTTGCATAGTCGACTATATTCACTATCTAAGTCTTTTTCGTCTAATGATGATTGGTCATTACTAAAGTATTCGGTTTCGGCTACTTCAATGGCGTATGCTGAAATTACACTCCAGGCCCCGTTCCTCAATGTTCAAAGACGTTTGAATCGCAACAGATTCAAGCCTCCGGTCTTCATGGCAATGCGTTTGAACAAAGCAGTTCAAGCTCGTTTCTTCACAATGACGTTTTGATAACAACGCAGTTTCAATGCCTCGTTCTTCATCAAATGGACGTTTGAACAATCAGCTGTTCAAAAGCCTGTTCTCTTCAAATGACGTATTATTTGATCAACGCAGTTAAGACACGTTCTTCATTCAAATGGACTTTTGAACAATGCAGTTCAAGACTCGTTCTTTATCAAATGACTTCTGATCTTAACCGTTCAGACTCGGAATTCAAAGTCCACAGCAATGAACTGTCAAGTTCAATACTGGGTTCAAAAGTTATTCCTTAAGCAAACAGAAAATTACATCACAAACTAGAGTTGGAATTATTTTTCTACCCTTCAAATAGCAATGCTGAGGACTACAGGTATATATATTTATATATATATATAATACAAATCAGAAAAAACTGAAAAATTCCAAAAATGATTCTTCTCTCATGGTCTCTTGAATCGTTAACGTTTACGTGCTTAGAATAATGTCGATTAACATTGGACACGGGTGTGTAATGAAGTTCGAGCGAGAGTTGCAATTAGTTTCAAAACATTGTCATTTTCTAAATTTTATAGATGCTATATGTGAAATATCAGTACATAACCCGGAACTTCAAATAAAGGGAAGGTTTATAACTTATCCTAACAACGAGGAAATTAACGTTTTGGTTTAAGCCTGTTCTTACAAGACATTAATGTTTTTTGCTAAGAAAAAAAGGATGTGTACGTACAGTGCGCCTACCCTTACCGTTTGGAAGAGAAGTCCTCTAATCTTTGGTTTTTCAAAAAGTTGAACATAATTTTCAAAGAATTCTCGATGACAATTTCATTATTTTCATAATTGTGTGTTCGACACTCCAACCCTCACCAATGTTTTCAAAGACAATAATTTCTCAATCGGTCCTATTTTTGAGGGGGGTTCTTTTGAAAACAAGAGTTTTTTATTGTTTTGATACATCAAATTTGACAATTCTTATGTATTTCAAAACAGTATCAAAATGTTCCAATCCATTCATGCTGATAATATTTTCTCCACAGAATTTTCAAGACATATTTTAATCACAAGGTATTTTAAAAACTAAGTGTTTATTATTTAAAATAAGGGGAAAGAGTAAAAGTATTTAAAATTTGATCTATTCGGACTCAAAGTGCTGAACAGAAAAGTAATAGGTTTTATGGGTTCGATCCTTATACCCAACATCATCTTATTTTCACGACGATTTGATGTCTAAGGTGGTTAGGTTAGGTATCAATCTATTGATCCACAGAACTGGAGGATTTCTACCCAAGGTTAACCCAAAAATTAGAAATTGCAGTCCCTTAGGTATGATTGGAGATGAATGTATATGGGAATAATGCCGACTAAGATTGACTAACACTGGGAACATTCAAATATAGGTGATTAGTAATGACGTTCTGGTATAAGCATTGAAGTCGTTGGAAGAATGAAAAAGATATGTTTGGATAAAGGGTTGTAACGAAATGAAGCACTTCCACAAAACTTAGGCAGAAACCGGGTCATTACATATGCTGTCAGAATCACAAGTTGTTTGCTGACATTGTGAAAACGACATCATGGAACAAGTGATGCCAATTGCACTAACCCTCTCCAGCTTTTCGGGTTTTCTTCAACAGAAATTTGTGCTAATTTGTCACGGTGATACATACGTTATCTATTGTCATCTCATTCCGAGATCGTTGATATTGAATAGGTGGCAATATGTTCCAGCCTCGAGTACTAAAACCAAATGCAACTAATCGAGTAGAGCCAAGAGCAATTCTAAATTCGTTCTGGACAACATTCCATTTCATACACTTGTTGAACATCATCAAAGTCACAAGATGTTAACCAAGAGGCCATACGTATATCATTGTGATTATTTGCCTGAAAATCAGAGTGTACTATAAGTATTCACAATTGAAGATGGAATCCGGCTTGGAGTCAACATCAAACAAGCTTGGTAGTGACTTGCGAGTTCTCTATATGAATCAAACTTGTAACAACTGTTATCGATTTGGTTCCAGTAAAATGAATTGGACACGGTTGATGTAATTTTGATAAAGATTTTTAAAACTCCCGATGTGTTACAAAAACGCTTTTACAAGTAATACGTCGATTGATTTTCAAATCAATTTTCTCGATTATCACTAACGTAAACCTGCAGGTTAAAACGGTGGTGACGGTATCCCAATCAACCAAAGTCGATTCATTACCACATATTCATGCTCATTCTACAAAGACAAACTATCATGAAAGCTCAAGATTTAAAGGCAAAGACTTCCGCAAACTCTAATTTGAAGCTTTCAAGATTAGGCATAATATGAGAATGTTGGTAAAAGACACAAGATCGCAAGATGGCAAAGACGATAAAGACAATGACAAAGGCTCAAAGTCAAGATCACAAAGCATGAAGGAACAAGCCTACAACTAATAACAAAAAGAAAGACCAAGACCACATGAGCTTAATGACAAAAACAATCTCAGTGATCTCATGAAGGAGTGTCATCAATGAACTAGAAGGGGGGTTGAATAGTTTTACCGCTTTTTAATTTACGGTTTATGTATGTTTGTAAAAATTAGATTTGACTTTTTGTGAATTCAACGCTTGCACAATATGAACAATATAAGTATATGAAATGATAAAGTAAAACAAGAGATAAGAGTAAGAACAATCAAACCACAACGCGAGGATTTATAATGGTTCGGTAACGAAGCACCTCTTCGCCCTACTCCACTCCCCGAGCACCAAACTCGAGAGTTTTCTTCACTATGTCAACAAACTCCCTTATGGCGGAGAAAACCGTACACAACGTTGCTTACACCGATT
Source organism: Tanacetum coccineum (assembly GCA_026074375.1). Lineage (NCBI taxonomy): Eukaryota > Viridiplantae > Streptophyta > Magnoliopsida > Asterales > Asteraceae > Tanacetum > Tanacetum coccineum. Next base: position 25,009 of record BQNB010028442.1, read on the forward strand.
TACGACACAAAGCTAAATGTCGAGTTCTAATCTTAGCTAGAACCAATCTAACACAACACAACTTCACGACTTGTTCACGACTTCACAACTTCACAACTTCTTCACAACTTCAAAACTTCACTTCACCACACTACTTATATTACAACTATCTAACACTACTTGTTAAGATCACCACGATCTAACTATACTTACAAAGATCGTAAAGATCTAGCTACTACACACAACTTACAAGATATACAATTGATTTACAAATATGTGATATGGATGCAACAAGATTGCTATGCACACTAAGGTGTAATACTTCTTCACTTGATGATGGAAGTATTCTTCTCTTGCACTTGAGGGATTAAGCTTGAATCACTTGGAAATAAAGCTTTATGATTAAATGATCAAAGGATTTAGAGAGATGTATGGGCTGTTTTAGAGCAGAAAGAATGAGTGCAAAAGGTGAGAAAAATGTTGGGGAATAGTCCAGTATTTATAGGAAAAATTGGAGGAGCGGAATCTATGGCCGGTCCCTTTAAATAGGGTGTCGGCCCCCTTATAATTAAGGGGGCCGCCCATTTTCAGACGCTCCTCTTTTTGTCCTATTCAGGGGAGGTGTTTACTGGACCTTTTCTAGCCGTTTTAGGTTCGAAAATTTGAAATTCAAAATGTTTATTTTGAATAAAATATTTTTTTAATTGTAGAAAATGTTTTGTAAGTTTATAAAAATGTTTACACCATTTTATAAAAGTTTGAGGTTGAATAAAATTTCCTTTGATCATAAAATGCATTAAGCATGTGTTTATTCATACCTTTAAGTGATGTAATTGTCGAAATGAGAATTTACTACTAAATACTTGTTTACGTTTAATTTTACGTTGAACGTTTTTATATTTTGTGATTATCAAAACGTAAAGATGTGGAAAAATATTATTAATGTTTTTAGGCATTATATTTTATCAACACAAATCATACAAACGTGGAAATCGTATTTTAAGATACGGGTCATCGTCTAACCATCTATCGTGCAAAAAAAATATGGACTCTTCGTTTCCCACAAGGCGTCAAAAATAGGAGGAAAAAGAAAAGCCCAACTGATCCATGGTGTAGCCGATACTTATAATATTATCCCAAATACCCTTTTTAATTCCAAGGCCGTTAGGGGTCGATAATCCCCCATCCGGACCATAGATATCACCAAAGCTTTATTCCGTAAAGCATCCTTTTCGACATGGAAGCGTCACCGCCATTTACCAAGAAGCGCTAAATTCTTTGCTCGAATACTACCAATCCCAAGACCACCTTTATTGAACGGAGACAAAACGGTTTTCCAATTGAACCACGACATGCCCCTTTCATCCTCTTTGAAGCCCCAAAAAATCTCCTACGGATTTTTTCTAACAGATCAATTATTTTTAAGGCAGCTCTAAAGAGAGGCATATAATGAACTAGGAGGAAGCTTAAGACCAATTTGGTGAGAGTTAAACGACCCCCAACTGATAAAGCTTTAGATTTCTAAGGTGAGAGACGACGATAAAAACGTTCAATGACTAATTCCCAACTAGCAGCTTTCAACATATCTTTACCCACCGGGAGGCCTAGATACATAAATGGAAGGTTATCACGCCGACAACGAACAACGTTTGCTACTCTAACAACTTCTGGCTCGTCGACACAAACACCAAATAATTGGCTTTTTGAAAGATTAATGCTCAACCCCAAAACATCTTAAAAGCACTTAAGGATTCGGATAAGGTTCTTAGCGTTGGATTCTGACCAAGCACCAAAAAATAGAGCGTCGTCAGCATATTAAAGTAGGGAAATATTTTCCCCAACATTCGGAAGAGAGATTCCATAAAAAATTCTCTTAGAGCATGCATCAATAGTTGTTACTTGAAGCGATTCAGCAACAATTAGGAAAAGATAAGGGGAAAGAGGATCTCCCTGTCTGAGACCCGTTCTCATCAAAAATTCTCTGGTGGGCGAGCCATTTACAAGAACTGAGATCGAGGCTGAAGAAAGATATTCGTGAATCCAAGAGGGCCATTTATCCCCGAATCCCATGTTAACCATAGTATCATCAAGAAAGGACCAACAAACACAATCAAACGCCTTTTCAAAATCAACTTTTAAACATAGCAGCTTTAGATCAGACCGATTGGCAAAAGAAATAATTTTGTTAGCTAGTAAGGCACCATCTAGAATCTGACGTCTTGAGATAAAAGATGTTTGATTATGACGGACAACTTTATGAATAACACTAGTCAATCTTGTTGCGAGGACTTTTGATAAAGCTTTGTATACACACCCGATCAGACTAAAAGGGCGAAAGTCCGCTAACTCAATAGGGTCACTGACCTTAGGAATATGGGAGATGAAAGAAGTGTTACAACCATGGCAAAGGCGGCTGTTTTCCTCAAAGTATTTAATAGATCCAAAGAACTCACTTTTGATAATCTCCCATGTCCTTTTAATAAAGTTAAAATTGAAGCCATCAGGCCCAGGTGATTTAGAACCCGCACAATCCCAAACAGATCTCTTAACCTCTTCCATAGTTATAGGCATCTCCAAAAATTGCCGGTCTGACAAGTCAAGCTTAAGGAAATTAGAACTCTAAAATCTAGGCCGACAACTAACGGGCTCTAAGAAGCGATTTTGGAAATGATCAAAAGCAGTTTTTTTAATGGTGTCTGGATTTTCAGTCCAAACGCCATTAACGATTAAGCCCTTGATATTATTTTTGCTCAATTTGTTTTTTACCACAGAGTGATAAAACTTGGTGTTTTCGTCACCTTCTACAACCCATTTTATTCTGCTCTTTTGTTTCATCAACGCTTGTTCATATTGATTGAGTCGCATTAGTTCAAAAACATCAGTTTCTCTCGCATGAATGTCTTCATCACAAATCAGGCCAAGCTCAGCTTTCGAGTCCCATTCCATCAGTTTAGCCTTTAGATCTATAATCCTCTGAGATGCTTCATTCCGGATCTTATCAGCCCAAATTTTAGGATTTGACTTTAACCTCTTAAGTTTGTTTTTTAGAATAACATCCCCCAAGAGACCACCTGAATTCAACCATGATTGCCGGACCAAATGAGGGAATTCGGGATGATCAAGCCAAGCATCGAAAAATTTAAATGGCTTAGGTCCAAAATTTATAGACTTGTCGCAAAGAAATATTGGACAGTGATATTAATCAACTTAGTTTAGTGTAATTTAACTCAACTGATTATGGTCTACTTTCAACCAACTTTATACTAACATAGATATTAAACATAATATAATAATCAAGTTTGAAAAATATTTCGTTCATGTTACTCTAACATAAAAATTACACTACAAAAGAATGGATCACTATCAAAACTTTTAGTGATTTTTATAATCAAAATAAAGTTTGAATTAATACTTAACTGGTCACAATAACTTAGTGGGTGTTAATCAAATAGTCGAACAAAGTTAAAATAATTAAATTAAGATTTAAGTTCATTTGGATACCAAACATTTTGTGGATACCGGGGGACTCATCTCCACCCTCCATCTTCATCTCATCCAATGGATGAGATTAAATCCCCAATTTACACTGTATGGGTATTTTGGTCATTTAACGTCTAATATATAAACCTCTTTTTCTTATTAACCACTCATTTAACACACACATAACGTGTTTTTTTTCTCTCTCTCTCTCTACACCAACAGATGATGTTCTTTTTCTCTCTCTACACGAACAATTAATCCCATCAGGTGCAAACAACAGATCGATCGATTGATCTTTGATCTTTAAATAAAAATAACACGAACAACTAATCGATCGATCTTCGATCGATCCATCAGCTTCTTCTTCATTTGATTAACATCAGGTTAGATTCATCATATCTTTTTTTTATTTTTAGCTTATTTGATTTGAAGAAGCTTGTTAATTTATCATCATTTAAATTTATAAGCTTATTATTCAGCTTATTTTGATCGAATATCATAATTATATGTTATTAGTGATAAGCTAATTTATTTAGATCCTTTCTGTGAATAAGTTTATGTATTATCATCGTTTGAATTTATGTTGCTAAGTTATAAGCTAGCTTATTAGCTTATTTTGATGAATTATAAGCTATATTATTTAGCTTATTTATGTTGCTAGTGTTAATAAGCTTTGTTATTAGCTATTTTTATGTTTTGAATAAGCTTTAATAGATTAATTTGTTGATATAAACTGAATCAAGGTGTATATAGCTTATCAATTAACAATAAGGAGTTTTAAATAGTTTGTTGTTTAATCTGTTTGATATATCATATATGATATGTTTCGTACGTATATCATATATGATTTTGTTTTTTCATATGTATGTGGCATGTTATTATCATATATGATTTTTTTTTTCAGGTGACGGTTTATTTATTCTTTTATTTTCAGAGATTGAAATGTGCACAGGTATGTTTAAGGATCAAGGTGAAGTCATGGTGGCCCAGGAGGAAGTTAAAAAAAATAGATTTGGTTGAAAATGAAGAAGAATTGATTGAAGAAGAAGAACAGTAGTTTAGATAATAAAAAGGTTTTGGTTTAATCATGAAATCAGTAGACTCTTTGTTTTTGTGTCTTTTGATTATGAATAAGTTTTTATCATATATGATATCATATGTATATCATATTTTTTTTTTGGAACGGCAGAAATATATTAAAAAGACATCTAGCAAGACACTAGAGCCAAAGAGTACAAACCAAAACTAGAGAAAACCAAAGCTACATATTCTAACGACAACCCAAGGCTTTAACTGCGAGGATTGCAAAAGGGATGATATGTATATCATATTTGATTTTACATTAGGCTTACTTTCTATTTGAATTATCATATATGATATTGTTAAAAAGTACTCTTTTATATTTTGTGAACCAAGTGTTGGATCTTTTGTTTTTACATGGGTTTACCCGTTACATATATTATACATGATAACATATTTGATTTTACATTGAGTTTCTTTCTATTTGGAGTATCATATATGATATCATATGTATATCATATTTGATTTTGGATTTGGTTTCTTTCTATTTTGGAGTATCATGTATGATAATGTTAGAAAGGTCTTTTATTTTGTGAATAAGTGATGTTTTATTTATTTTAACTCCTGTATATCATATATGATATACTGGTATTACATTTTAGCTTGTTGTGAAATGCCAAAAACACACAAGTGATTATTTATTTGTTCAATAAGAAGTTCAACAAGACAAGACATTTAACCAAAAGATACATCCGTATTCATTTCATAATAAAATACAACGAATTAGTAGCATTACATTGTTAAACCATGATCAACTAGCATTACATTGTTTTACCATGATCAACAAGTTAGATCCCCAAAATGTGGTACATACTACGGTACCACCAACATCTTGTCAACCTACACTACTTGATTAGCCTACCAACAACTTGTCCTTCTTTGCAAACGCATGTTTTTTTTTTTTTGAACGGCAACTTTATATAAAAAACTAGCAAGGAGCTAGACAATTACAAGGAGATAAGATTTGGATGTTGAAGCCAACTATCCCAAGTAAAAGAAAGTTTGCTTCTAGCATTACACCAAGTAAAAGAGCTCGAAATAATGTCGTCGAAAATAACGTCCTTCCTAGGCTTGATCGCAGCGAACAACAGCTTGTTTCTGAAGGTCCAAATATACCACCAAGAAACATAAAAAAACACCCTCAAGAAAGGATTTGACTTTAGAACCCAACCGAATGTCTTTAAACCACGATAACCACTCCGCATAGGAACCAATATGAGCCCAAGAAAGATCCCACCATCGACAAATCAACCGATGAATGTCAGCCGCCATAGAGCATCTAAATAAAAGATGAGAAATATCTTCATCATCTGAATTGCAAATGGGACAAACAGGAGATGGAACTTGAACGTCTCTTCGAATCAAATTAAGCCTCATCGCTCATCTTCTCGCTGTGGATGGTTATGTCATATGTCAAGATCTTTGTTACAAACCTCAGCCATATCTTGTGTATTTTTATTTCTTGTGCAAAATGCATTAAAAACAGCTTTCTCTACACAAATAAAAAGATTTGATTTTAGTTTCAAGCACATTATCATATATGATACTATATTATAGTGTTAAAAAAATTGACTTTCAAGCAGATTATCATATATGATATTATACACACAACTAACTTTTAATTGCTCATCAGGAGATGATAGTTTTGCTTGTATTTTAGTTTCAAGCACATTATCATATATGATAAATTTTAATGTTAAAGAATTTGACTTTCAAACAGATTATCATATATGATATTATACACAAAACTAACTTTTAATTACTCACAGGCGATCACAAACTCTTTGTAATTTATTTTCAAGCACATTATCATATATGATATATTATAAATGCTTAAAACCTAATTTATATCATATATGATATATTACATAAGTTTTTACACTTTGTTCAAGTAACTTATCATATATGATTTTTCACTAACAGGTCATACTATATCTGTTCAACGTAGATTAAGCCACAAAACCTAAAAATTCATAAAAATAAGCTAATAAGTTAGCTTATAATTCAGCATAACAAATTCAGATGATGATAATTCATAAGCTTATTCACATCAATCACCTAATAAGTTAACTTATCATTCAACACGATAAATTCACATAATTCGTCAAATAAGCTGAATTTATCAGATGATGATAAATTCATATGCTTAATCACATCAAATAAGCTAAAAAATGATAAATTTTAAGCTAAAAAAAGCGATCATCTTATTCACATCAAAACTAAATTCATAGATAAATTCACATCTAACAAGCTAAAAAGGATAAGCTGAATTATAAGCTTATTCACATCAAATAAGCTAAAAAAAGATAAATAAAAACAAATCGGATGAACTTTACCTGATGTTAATGAACTGAAGAAGCAGATAATCGGTTTACGAAGAAGATGATTGATCGATTAGATGTTTGTGATAATAGATTCAGATCCGATGTGTTTGTGTGTTTTTAGTGTGTGTTAGGTGAGAGATAAAGAGGGATAGATCTAAAAAAGACAGGGTGTGAGTGGTTGAAGGTGTGAGTGGTTGTGGGGGGTTAAATGACCAGCATACCCCTCCGCTTTTTTTATTAATTTTTTTTTTCGTTAATAAATGGGTTTTAATCTCAGCCCTTGGATCTTTTTTGATAGATGGGTGGGATTGGTCTCCCAGTATCCAAAAAAGGGAGGTTTTCTAATATAACCTCGCTCTTAAATTAATGTCTAAAAAATAGTCAAACAAAGCTAAAATAGTTAAATTGATGTATCAAACAAAAGTTAAAACAGTTAAATTAACGCTTCAAACAAAGTTAAACACTGAAATAAAATGGTTGACTCATAAATTGAACAAAAATAAAAAAATTAAACCATAATTTACACGTTATATATATTTACTCGTACAGATTCACCTAACTTGATCAGGTTGAACCAGTCATCCAATTGAACATTTCTAGCATATCAAATTGGACAATCATGGTTTGACAAGGTCAAACCAATATCAGTACAAAACAGGACTTGGACCAATAGACAAATTGTTTGGATCAGGCTGTGCGATTGAAGGAACCAAGCCGATGCTTCAGCCTCGCCGATGGTCCTAATCCGTCTTAGCAAACACAAACAATAGCATGAAAAAAGAAACCACCACTGCTAGCAGTTTCCGACAACTTTTTACCAGAATGAAGAGCAAAATTGGACTAATCATGTTACAAGAAACGGTACACTCTCAACAACCACCCAGCCGGGATATATATATATTCATTCATCGTCTATCATTCATCTTAAGTTTACAACACACAAATCTAAATAAAGACGAGTTCTTCTTCACACAAAAATGTAGCAAAACAAACACAAGAACCCGATACCCAAGAGCCATAAGTGAAAGGATCAACAGATTCTTCCATTTAGAATAAGCATCAGGAGATACATCGTATACGTTATGAAGAGCTTGGTACCCTGATATTGTCCTAACTTGCCCCACTGCAAATGATGTTCCATCATACTCGTTCTCCAAAAGACCCTAAAAACACAAGTTTAAACTATAATTACTTTCCAAGATTCGAAAAATATGAACAGCCACTTTTTTTTAATGTTATAAAGCACATAATTTAGTCAAAATTTCGAGGAATTAAGCACGCCTACATCTATTTTATGTTATAGAGTCACTACATGTATCGAAGTTTTAAAGATTTTATGTTATTTTTAACAAACATGAGCTAATGGTCGATAGTAATCTAAACTTGCCTGAATTGAGTACGTGTGGAAAGCAATGTAGGATATAGGGTACATCCATACGGCTCCAGGCAAAGCACTTCGTATTCGGAAATAGCCAGCAGAAAGCATCATCACCACCTATAAACATACATACATATCGAGGGGTACTTTAGGATATTGACATTTGGCTAACTGACAATAAATAACTTTTGTCTTAGAAGACTCACATGAATAAATACAAGTGTCGAAATACTCCAAAACATATCTTGCAAAATGGTGGCAACAACGAGCACCATCCCTTCGTTAACCAAAAGGCACATGAAGAAGTTGAGCACGAAGTACATCATAAAGCTGAAATCGTTTCGAAGCCCCACCAGGAAGTAGAAAACCAGACTCGATGAGATGGAAATTAGAAACAAGAATGGAAAACTGGCCAAGATTTGCCCCGTTAAGAAAACAATGCCCCCTGAATGTTGATTTGAATCTTCACAAGCATACACCTGCATTCAAGATACGAATAGGTTTGTTTGTTATATTTATTAATATGGTCTGTTAAGGTTTTCTCTAATGTAAAATGTATATGCATTTAAATTACCTTGACCTCCCTTAGATGTGCAGGTACCCCGACAATGCTTAGGAGGGATGCAAAAGATACAAACACAAAGATTGCTGCAACTCTTGTCTGCAATTGAGCAACAGGATTAAAGATTTGAAGTTTTAAATAATTTCAGATGAAAGAAAAAAAGGGACAACGAGACCTAGTTGCATAAACCGGTAACCAACTTTGGTCCAAATTCTACTTTCAGTAACCAAATTCCTTTGGCCATGAAAAAATCCTCAAACTTTCAGATTTCTGAACTAAGGTAATGCTGTTTTCGACGTAAGGACATGTCAGTAACTTTTAACAAGATAACCTTTTACTGAGGTGGCACGTGAAACGGGTTAACTTAGAAGGTTATCTTAATTCTTAATTCAAACTTTTAGAAACTTTGATGGCTTTTCTGTCTTAAGAAATGTTTATTTGATCAATGTCTGTTACCTTTTAATGCAACTTACATTATTATGTAGCATGCGAAGTAATAAACTCACCCCAACAGACGACAATGAGTGGCCTAAATCGGAAAAAGCAGTGCCAACACAAAGTGCAAGAAGCATGCAAAGAATTAACCGAAGCCAAAAATACTTCCACTCCCTCGACATAATTAACAATGATCTCCATGTCAAGACTGCAATTCTTGTAGCGCTACTTGCCTTTCCCTTGCTTTTGAGAGTCGGGCCTTCCTGTGACCATAAGGTCAAAAATTCAATATGTTTAAGCGTACTTGAAAATAGATGTAATAATCTTTGTAATCAAAATTTACCCTTTCTGTTAGCCTATGTATCATGGTCTCAACTGCCGCTGAATCAGCTGAAGACCTATATGTTTCTTCAAGGGTGCGGATTGCTACAGCAGTGTCCATATTAACCGAGGAAAAATCCCCATGGTCATCCTGTTAAAATTATTTCGAAAAAAAGCTAATCATCAGAAGAAAGGCCCTATAATACAAGGGTATTATTAGAGGCAGCAATTTCAAGGTTTCAACACATTTATGAGTAGACAAGGTTTTGTTTAATCGATCACAAGCTAAAATAAAAGAAAAGGGGTTGAACGGGTCTAAAGTCGCCCAAACAGTATTCTTAATGCATACACCTCCTAAATCATTTTATTCAGGATATTATAATATTATAATTCTTGTAATCATAGTTAACACACTAAATATTCAAGACATTTAGAAGAGAAGGACAAAATGAGTTTTGGATCAGCCTGAACCGACCCATTTCGACCGGTCGACCCTACCAAAACTACCAGTTTTGACTTGACCATTTCTCCAGCTTCATGTAAGAACCTACTAAACCAAGATTCCGTATAAAGAGAAGTGGTTACCTGCCAGGTTTTACACATTGCAATAATCCGGTCAAAGTCTGTGTTTATTGCACGAAGAAAATGATCAGAAGGACTTTGCATTATTGGGCATGGAAATCCGGCATTCGAGAAGTGCTGCATGGTTAAAAATACGTTCATGTTGAAGTAACTACGCCTATTAATTAACAAAATGAATAAATATCGGAAAGTTATATAACTAGGTACGTTACCTGCAAACAAGCCAGCGTTTCTCCAAAAAACAATGTGTTCCCATTTGAAAGAAGACAAATTCGATCATAGAGACCAAACACTTCTGTGCTGCTCTGGTATATGGTGAAAACAAGGGTGCAACCAGTGCTCGCGAGCTTCTTCAATGTCACCATCATAAGAAGTGCAGAAACACTGAAAATCATATAATCGTTAATATATAAGATATAAAAAATGGGAAAATTACTAATCTAACCCATCTGCTCTATACCTATTACAAAATGTACTCATTCTTTAAATCTTAACAGTAATGACTACATTTTGTGAAGCAACATTCGGAAAACCTAAAAAAGGTACAATTTTTATGTTCAAATGTCAAAAATAGTACAGTTTCTAACACACTGTACACATTTTTGAGATTTTTTTTATAAATTAAACTAAAATGTTGGAAAAAACAAGTTTTTTTGGCCTTTTTTTGGTCATCGGCGAAATATAGGGTCATTTGGGTATAAATTTAGAAAAGGGTACATTATGTAATAGGTTTCGCACCTATTGGGGCAAATTTGTATATTTCCCTTTTAAATTACAAGCGTGCGTGATTTATTATGAGCAAAAAGATGAAAATTTTTACCTGTCAAGTCGGTAAAGAGGTTCATCTATAAATAACACTTGTGGTCTCATCACGAGTTCCCTGGCAATACTAACACGTCTTCTTTCACCACTAGGAAGACCCTTCATATAGCAATGTCCGCCTATGAGTTTATTTGCATAATCACCCAATGACATGGCAAGAATAGCATCCTCTACAACACTCTTTTTCTGATAAAAGAAACCGGGAAGTTGAAGTAGTGCCGAGTAGTAAAGAAACTCGCGCACGGTTAATGATCCGATAAGTGTGTTTTTTCTCTCAACAAATCCCTATCAATGGAAAAGAATAAATAGTCAGGGGTAATGCCGTAACGGGTGCAATCTTAAACCGTTTCCGATGGGACCCACAGTGTAAAAATGTTAAATTTACCAACCAAAAGGTAAGATATCATTTAGTAACAAATCTTGAGAACCTACATAGGACCCGTATTGTAAAGTTGACTTTGCTCCGTTGACAAACACTTCACCGTATGTTTTAGCTGAATCATCCAACCTTCCTAGAAAAGTACAACAAACCATTAGAATCTAATCAAAGCTAAAGTTATAACCCAAAACTAATATGACTTATTAAAATGTATTTAGTTATTTAACGATTAATATAGGGCAAACTGCAAGAAAATGTAACGTGCCAATCTTTTTCTATGTATAATACTATTTGTAGTCATTAAATGTGAGATACTAACCATTTCTTACGAAAGTACACAAATTGTTGCATTAAAGTGGCTACACATCGCATACATTGGTAAGATATTGCAATATGGTAAAAATGTTCGTTGCATATATCAGTGAGAAGGTGAATAACTTGTTGCAGTAAAAAGGTCACAAATTGCATTTTTGGTAAGGAATTACGAGTACGTTACAATAAATGGTTAATGATGTACATTGCATATATCAGCAAGAGGTGAATAATACATCGCATTTTCTTCTTGTTTCTTTAAAAGCATGTTACATACCAGCAAGCGCTCTCAATAGTGTCGATTTCCCTGACTTTCCCGGGCCCATAATTACCGTCATCGTGCCAGGTAAAGCATATCCGTTTGAACTCTTTATAACCCGATCAGAATATTTTCTTTTACCCTTTATAGTAACCGTCAAATCTTTCCACACAATAGAGGCCCCCACAATCTTTCTTGCCACAACTGCACCTTCCGGCAATGGCGGTGATGGTAGCGACCCACTATTAAGCTTTGAAAGAGACGGTGAAACGGGCGTAGTGGCGGTATTTATGGAGTCACCGCCACCTTCTTCTACTCTAACCTCGACATCTGTATTATCCTCACCCCAATCGGGTGAATCTTCGAATGATATTGGTTGTCTTAAAGAACCCGGTTTCCTTAAGTAGAAAAAATTACTAGATGGTACTCTACTAACGGGACTACTAGCTGATGACGATGAAGATCTATAGTTATCCGATTGAGACTGTATTTCTTCCATTGTGATGTCTAAATTGAATATGATATCAAGTCATTCAACACCCTGCAAACAGCAATATTATATGAGTTATCATATATTTTGGTCATACTTAATATCGTTTCACCTCTTAACATTTGTTCAAGAAACACTTCATGTATAGAATATAAGGGGGCATCTGGGATTGCTTTATAAGACTGCAAATCCTATTTAAAAAAACAATCAACTGTAACAAACGCAATACACGAGATAGTGTTTGGATTTGCCTCTGTTGTTCGCAGCAATAATCAAATATGGAGTACTTGGAGTGTTCGGAAATCATGCTTATTTAAGATTTGAAGAGGTAACAATGTAATAAAACAGATAAGCAGTTTGAACAGGGATGTCTGGGAAAGCTTATACAAACATCGTATGCTTACTTAACAAATAAGCTTATTTCAGATTATCGGGTCCCAAACAGCTTACTAAATCAGGTGAAATAAGTTAGTTAGTGTAAGTTTTTTGGCTCCATCCTAACACTCAAAAGTGCTTACTAGTCTAATAAATAAGGTGAAACATAATAACTTGAAAAGGGCTGTTTAAACAAGGTTTACCCACACACCCGCTAAGCAACTTCCAAACTGCTTATTACACCGTAAAATAAGCAGATAAGCATAACCATTTCCCAAACACCCCCACCCCCTTAGATCAACATATAGCGAAAGAAAAGGACTTTAAACAAATAGTTAAGAGCACAGTCATTATCAACTCACAACAGCAACTAGTAAGTAACAAAACCCAAATCTTAAAAAGCAATAACATCTCCAAACAAGATTCTAATCTCCTTAAAACAAAATACCCGCCAAGAAACATAAAGATCACATTTTTACAGCTTTAACTCACTAACCAACTTCACGAAACACATCTGGCACCACATTTGATCATTCACTCGAATGGGGTAATCAAAAACTACACTAGGGTGTTTGGGATTGCTTTTTTTTTCTGCTTTTATGCTTATCTGCAAAAACAAACACTTCCTGCTGATTAGCAGTTTTTTCATAAGCACGTAAAGAGCTGCTCATTTAGTATAATTTATTTGATGTTTAATTTAATTACATTTTACTTTCATGTTTAATCTAAAAACCTTCTTTAAATGAACTTGACTGAAAACTTCTATCAGATTATCATTTTTTTTCAGAATAATATCGCATTTCTTACAGAATAAGCAAATCCATACACTAGTTTCAGAAGTACTTATTTCTAACAAGAAGCATAAGCAGAAAATGTAAGCAATATAAAACTATAATCTCAAAAATCTACTAAATGTCCAATAAAGATTCTTATTTCTTTAACATAAAACACCAAAAAAAAACATAAAGATCACATTTTTACAACTTGAATTAACTAACCAACTTCAAGAAACACATCCAACACAACATTTGATCATAACCCAAATGGGATTCTTAAAAACTACACTAACTAAAAGCACAAGTAGCTAAAGCTAACATTTTTATTATACACTAGCTATCATAATCAAATGATGAAGAACAAAAAGGTATGAATAAAAGGGTATGTAGGAAATTGACCTGGATCTGAAGGGCGGCAATAGTAGACTGTTTTTGTCACAAACAAACAAAAGACAGTGTTTTGAGATACAAGGCTTGTAAGACATTATTAGTTGATTTTGCTTCAACTTGATAAAGTTTATTTTTTGTAAGTAGCCCTTAATGTTCTTTTGTAATTGCAGTTATGTCCCTTGGTGTCGACGCTAAATTTCTTTTCCTTGTAAACCTTTCTTTTGTATCAGTGTGAGCGGGGACGGACCAAGAGATAAATTGACCAAGTGCGTTTAATGAAGACTAAACAAGATTGGAAACACGTTTTCTTTGGACCAAGTGGGTTTACAGAAAATTAAAGTTATTTCAAAAATTAACACTACGCCGCAAAAACTTAGTTATATTAGTGAGTGTGAAGAAGGGGTTTTCTTTGGTCACGTCAGCCTCATGTAACTATTGAACATTTTTTTTTCTTCTTTTTTTTTCTAGCTTTTTCTCTAACTTTCTTAAGTTTTTATGTTTTATGTCGTCTTAAAACACCTCTAACACACGCTTACTCTTAATATACACATAATTGTGTTTAGCCAAAAGTTCAATATAGACCCAATATTTGTCATAGACCCAATGAACCAATCATAGCCACTCATTTTTTCATCAAAAGTAAAAAAACCCACTTTTCACCTCTTTTTTAAAAATTAAATATCTCACACACTGTTAATCGTTACGCAAAACAATACATATCATCGTGGCTAGAATTAAATTATCTTTCCATAGAGGGGCGACACTATATACTTTCGACGAACTTTTTTTTATGATTTTATGAAGTCATATATGATTCGTTATACGAATCATATATGATTTTTGCAATTCGTGACTGAAAAAAAATCGAAAAAAAGTTCCTCGAAAGTATATCGTGTCACCCGTCTACTGAAAGATAAAAAAATACTCGTCGCAATGGTGAATTTTTTGTCGTGTGACGATTTACCGTTTGTAAGATATTTTATTTTTAAAAAATAGGTGGAAAGTGGGTTTTTTATTTTTGATGAAAAAATAGATGGTTGAGATTGATTCATTGGATCTATGACAAATAATGGGTCTATGTTAATCTTAACTCGTTGTGTTTATCTTTTCAAACCTCTGATCGGGAAGAAGGTTCCACATAGGAAAAGATCCGAGGTTTGTCTCAAAAGTGTAGCGGTGTCTCATGTGGAGAAACCCATAACAATGTTTGTTCAAGTTTGTTGGAGGATAGCTTGATTATATTTAACATAATATAACTTTGACCTAAATAGTTAGTTAGGTTTAACCAAAACTTCATAGGTATACCACTCAAGCAACATCTAGGCTTTTAGCTTTTTATTAAAAAAATCAACTGCTAATAAGATGATCGAGTGTTATTATCATTACTAAAATTATTATTAAAATGTGAGAGGTTTTTACGTTTGAAACATATTTGGTGTAAACAAATTGAAATTGGTCGCGCTACCGTCCTCAAGGAAGGCTTTATCTACTTTTTTTGACGATGAATTAAAACATCGTAAATTAGTCATAAAGAAAAATCTACCAAAAGAAAAAAAAACAAAAGACAAACAAAAGACAAACAAAAGAAAGACATCAATAAAATGATAACACCAAGTTGGATCAGTAAATTATAGGGGCTAACCTGTCAACTGAAATTGTTGGGGATTAAATAAGAAATTTTATGCTAAAGGCTTTTCTTGTTTGTTTTTTTATTACCACTTTCTTTAAAGTAAGCAAATATTCTTTTCTGAAACAAATGGATACAACCTATTCTTTTTTTAATAAATTAAAATTCATGATTAATTAACCCCTTTTTAATAACGAAAAATGCTAGAGCTAGACTCACTCTTTTTTTACAAACAAACATTCACACCTACATATGGGTGTGAATGTTTGTTTGTAAAAAAAGAGTGAGTCTAGCAATCCTCTTTGATAACATATGGTAAAAGATATACAACAACTTTAAGTTTAGTTAAATAAACTAGCAGAAATTCCAAAATCCCAGCAAACAAAATGTTACAAAGATTATTAAATGTATACCACTATTTTTATTAATTTAATAGTATAAAGTTGTTTCCGTAATATGCACACATGTGCTAGTGAGAAGCAAATCATCTCAAGAAAGAACAATACAAAAAGATAATAAAGTTATTTGGCTGTAAGCCACTTTTTTCAGTGATATTTGGACAAAACATGCAACTTACAAGCCGTTAAATGTTATAATGGGTTAAAACTTTTTAAAATAATATCAAGCATTTCAAAATAATTGTATATGCCCTTCGTACATGTATGATCTGTTTGTTAAAACTAGCGGTAGCAGTTATAGTAGCAATAGCAATTTATTTATGGTTAGCTGTAATTTTCTTTTTCTTGTATATGTCCGTCCCCAATCGGTCACGTAAAATAGGGCTTTTTCTTGGGAGTATTAGTTAAAAAAACCCTATCTTATTTCTTTGTAATGTCTTTCTAGCTCCTTGCTAGTTTTTTTAATAAAGTTGTCGTTCAAAAAAAAAATAGCAATTTATTTATAAAAGTGTTTGTTAGAATAGTTGTAACTGTAATTTTAATGTGTAAAATGACGTAATATTAAATGTTAAATGTTTATTCAAAGAACATTGAGAAATTAACGTTTTTATTAATTTTTAAATGCTATCGGTTTTCTTCTAAACAAGCTTTGTGATAATAATGTTAAATGCTAAATACTAATTGCTCAAAAATACTCTCAAAAGTTGTATGTCAAACACACTCGTAATGTGATTGCGAATTAACGATTAGAACTTGTTTATAAGATACGTATAGGGTAACACGTATGCCTCATTTGAGACAAACTGATTGTTACACTATCCATCCGAAACATCTTTATATAGTAGTTGTACATGCTACCATATCATTAAGGCCCCGTTTGGTTCGCGGATTCTTTAGGATTCTGGTGGAATTGGAATTTAATTCAATTTCAAAACGTGTTTGGTTGGCAGATTCTAGAAATTCATAATCTGAATTCCGCTCCTCAACGTGTTTGGTTGACAACAGAATTGAATTTATTTCCTTAAAAATCCCACGTATGTGGAATTCAACATTCCCCGGTAAAATAAAAGGAATGTTTACAATTCCTTGTAATTCAGAATTTTTATTATCAAAAATTTATTATTATTATTATTATTATTATTATTATTATTATTATTATTATTATTAAATAACTTTATTACTATTATTATTATTATTTATTTAAAAATTATATTTATTTATTTAAAAATTATATTTATTTATTCATTTAAAAATTATATTTATTTATTAATTTAAAAATTATATTTATTTATTTATTTATTTATTTAAAAATTATATTATTATTTAGTTATTTTCTAAAAATTATGTTTATTTAAAAATATATTTAATTATTTAGTTAAAATTATATTATTATTATTTATTTATTTATTTTTAAAAAATTATATTTATTTAAAAATTATATTTAATTATTTATTTAAAATTATATTAATATTATTTATTTATTTATTTTTTTAAAATTCTATTTATTTAAAATTATATTATTATTATTATTTATTTAAAAATTATAATTATTTACTTTTTAAAATTATATTTATTTTTTAATTTTTAAAAACTAAATTATTTTTTAAAAATTATATAATTATTATTATTTATTTTTAAAATTTTATATTTATTATTATTAGTATAATTATATAATTTGTTTTTTCATTTTTTTCCAACCAAACACACAATGGTTTTCACAAATTTCAATTCTTTCAAATTCCAATTCATTAACATTTTAATTCTTTAACATTCTAATTCCTTAACATTCCAAATCCTCAAACACATTCCAATTCCACAAAAAACATTCTGCGAACCAAACGGGCCTTAACTTATTTCTCAGCATTTCTATTTATATCTCATGTGACGGACGACTTACATTAGATATATTGTACATAAAAGCATCCATCATTGTAAATCTTTTTAAAAGTTTATATATATATATATATATATATATATATATATATATATATATTATATTTAATATATATATATATATATATATATATATATATATATATATATATATATATAATTTCTTTTAAAAATGAACTAGCCTCAAAGCCCGCCCGATAATCGGCTAGCTTTAAGAATTTTTTTAAGATAGTAAATGAAGGAAAAAGAAAGATAAAATCACGTTAAAAAGATAAACTAAACAATAAACTTATGTATACTTCTCCCGAGGCATATCTCCAACCCCGACTTATAGAATAGATAGCTGAAGCTTGTAAAAAATGATATCATAAATTAGAATAAGCCATATAAAATACTTAGATGAATGTAAAAGTCATTTTACATACGACTGTTAGTACAAACACGCATTCCACGTGTTCATTATTCTTCTAAGTGATATATTTGTACGCGTCAAGAAGCTATGCCCAGCAAATTTAGATAAATTCCACACGCACTCTATCGCTCGAATTCATATTCCAAGAAGCTGATATAATGAACCACTAAAACAACATAGTTCAAAAGTAACCCCCAATGCATTATATCGTTTAAGGTAATAGATGACGTAAAAAAGCTTGATACGATTGATGACTTCTAATAACGTCTATTTTATAGCATCATTTATTCTGTCTTTATTGCTCATTTTACATTCTTTTATATAAAAAATGGTACTTAATTGATTATATTAATTAATTGCAGTAATTATCGAGCATTTGGTGAAAGTTAGCTAAAAGACACGCATTTCGGAGCGCAAACGAAGAGTTCAAGAAAGTCTACTGTTTCTGACAAACTATACGTCGTATCATTCTAGAAGTATATGTTGTATACAAGACTTGACGAACTTGAAAGATCATTGCCTGACTTTGAAGAATACGTCGTATCCACATTAGCGATACGCCGTATATAGTACTATGGTCAACGAAGAAGAACCAACTGGTTTTACATCTATACGTCATATCCAGCAAGAAGATACAGCGTATCCGTGCTTTAACTTCATAAGACATCCATAACGAAGAGATATATACGCCGTATCCAGAAGACCCATACGCCGTATTCACTGACGGTTTATGAATATTCTAGAATATAATAATCGTAGAGCCCACACCAAGTTACCCCAATACGCCGTATTGAACCCTTTCAATACGCCATATCGACCTTTTTCCAGACTCTATAAATACAAAACCCTAAAACTCGTTTTAAGTATGCTATCGAGCCTATTAGAGGCTTGTATATGCTTTTAACCACCAAGTTCGATTCTCAGAAGATCTAAGAAGCCAAAAAGGTCCTGCAAAGTGATCCATTCCACAGGAAAACCCTTTTAATCTCTATACTCTAAATACGCGTTCGGTTTTTGTTAATGTTCATCTATGAGTTCGTATATTGTTATAATGACTATTAGCTAATACCTTTAGGTATTAGCCATGTTTATGATAATATAATATAACGCACCCCTAAAACATATGTTTGAATTTTTTGAAAATCGTTACATTCATGAGGGTCCGGTGGTTTATCAAGATTTTGATGACTTGGTCAATGTCAAATCCATGTTTGGGCATAATGGGTTTGAGTGTCTGCTTGAAATAAATGAGCAAATCGTTCCTCGTTTTATTCTTGAGTTCTATAGTCAATACCATGTCAAATACACTCTCGAAGGTCAAATGTTAATCGAGTTTGTCATCCAAGATCAATTCTTTTTTTTCACTCTTGAAGAATCCGGTCAAATCCTTGGTATTCCCTACAATGGTGATTGTTCTTTTTTCGACAAGTGGTCACTTGACTACTTGGCGTCTAGCATTCCAACGGGTGGCCCATATCAAATAAATCCTCCTTCCCCTGATGAAATTAAACTTTACTTTCAAGAGGAACGGGGGGATGTTGTCACTCGTATCTGTCATGATAAAGTCATTGATGTTAAGGAAAATCAAATCTTAACTCGTGATATCACATCAGTTATGAAGACATGGGTCGGCATAATTCGTGAAAATATCTTTTGTCTTGGTGGTAACTGGGATCATGTTCCGGCGTGTCTTTGTCACATGCTTTATTGTATCGCTAGGTCCGAGCCATACAATCTTGCATTCTTCGTTGCAAAACGAATGGAGTTTGTCACTAAACAAGCTCGATTAATTCTACTATACGGTATGTTATTAGCTCGTTTGTTTAAACATCTAAGGTTCGAAAATCCCAAGTTGTCAAATGATAATCATGTCTTGTACGATCATGTCGTCCTTCTACTTCTACTTCCTCCGCCTTCGGTCAACCACCCTCCTCTCATCACATTGATGATGATAATGATGGAAATGACGAAGGTACCTCTCGTACAAGCACTCCTTCTCCCACTCGTTTTGTCAATTCTTTGTCTAATGATATTCCTCAAGTCTTTTCAAACCCACCTCATATTGAACCAAACATATAAGCTTTTTACACTCGCCGGACCAAAATTCTAAACCGTCAATTCTAATTGCAAGATGAGCAACGGGGTGGCATAAGGTCAATCGAAAAAGGGATCAAGAACTTGTTGAGGGGAAAGAAGAAGTAAGCAATGTGGAAAATTGCTTAAGACATTTAATTTATGATTAATACTTATTTAGCATTGTTGGTACCTATTTCTTGATATTATGCTTTAGTACTTAAACCTATGGCTTATTTGGTAATTTAGTACTTAGTTTTAGAAACGTAGTTTGCCTTGGATGATCACTCAATTTTATCATCCCAAACTTATTGGCATGCAAATTGATGCATTATGATATCCTACATATATATGATATTATGCATGTTTAACTATCTCTTTGTAAATTGCCTATACTTTATTTCCCAAATAGGGCTTAGATTACTTAGTTCATGCGTTTGATAATTTGGAAGTCTTAGATGATTCTTGAGGAACTAGTGTTGGCTGCAAAAGGGATTTCCAGGATAGCTTGATTTTGCACAGATTTGAAATTTTGGAAAAACTGGGAAAATTTCCGTTCCTCCAGAAAACCCTCATAATACCCAGCGGCCCCTATATATATCTGGGACCGCCACCCTATTTAATGGACCGGCCCCATGAGTCATGAGAATCTTCACTGTTTTCCCTCACATTATGTGCAGTTGACTAATCTTCTCTAGCTCTAGCTACATTCCTGCATTTTCTTAAACACCTTTTGGAATCCAAAACTAACTATCCAATGCCTTACCTCTTTAATCAACCTCTTTTTGATTAAATACTCATTACCCTCATTGTCTTCATTATCTTCACCACAACTCTCTTCATACTTCTACTCTCATGGCTTCCACCTAAGCCTCCTCATCTAATCCCTCCAAGAAAATCAAACTAACCATTATTTCACCTAGAAAACTTTTTGTGGACTTAACTAAAGAAGATGATGGCATCACTACTCCTTCTCCTATAACAAAATCATCATCTTCATCTTCACCAAATGCACCATCAAAAACTCCATCAACCAAAGATACATCATCCACCTTTGGTACTACTTCATCCTCCTTTAAATCAAAACCACACTCTTTACCTACTTCTTCAAAAGACACACCTTCTCCTCAACCAACTAACCCTTTTCTTGTTGACACATTGGATTCTCCTCCAAGATTGTCAAATCAACTTCCACTTCAAAGTCATCCTTCATTAGATATCATTCTCTCCTTGTCACCAATCACTTCTCTTGATCATATTCTTGATACCCCTTCATCACCTTCACCGCCACCACCACCTCAACCACCTATCATGGGTCATCCCATTTATTCCTAATCTTTTGCTCAAAGCCATTATCTATGACTCAAGAATCATCTAGGTTTTATGTAGTATTTAGAATGTCATTGTGGTTATGTCTTCTTTGTTTAATTTCTAGTCTTGTAATATTCATGTTTTTTTAAGTATAAATTTGCTTTATTATTTTGAATGAATGGATCTTTATTATTATGGGTGATTTGCATTATTATTTAGTTGGCTACTTCTTTTCTACATAGCCATATATATACATACATACATACATACATACATACATATATATATATACATACATATATATATACATATATATATATATATATATATTGGGATTTTCAATGCAGAACTACTTTTTTATACAGAACCAATTTAGAACCATTAGATCATGTCATCAATGGATGAGATGAATTGGGTCATTAGTGTAATTTATGTAAAGTAAGAATATGTTATGTAAATCTATTTTAAATGAGATAGGGGAATTAAGGGGATTTCATATTATCATTTTCCATAAACCGATCCCATTTTTTAAGGACTCATTTATCAGGAACCAATTTTCATCTACATCTCCCATCTAAACCTAAAAACCTCCATAGCACAAGTTCTTTTTCTTTGTTGAACCAGACAAGACAAATGTTTTCACCATCCCTCTTTATCATTTTTTATGTGTTGTTATTGATATTCGATTCTCGTTCATGGTTTTGATTTGTATTTCCTGATCTTGTAAGTTTCTTTTTAATTCGTACATTGGCCATAATATTGTGTAAAACAAAAAAAAGTTATCTTTTTTTAAAATTTGATTTTGATCGGATGAAAATCTGGTTTTTAATTTGTTAACATTTTCGAACTAAAAGATAAAAATATGGATTGTGTATTTGGAATTTTTATTGATTATTGATGTTTTTAGTCTTTACACAAAATATGGGTTATGGATCTGGATTTTTTTATTGATTATTAATGTTAATTAGGTCTAAATACAAAATAAGTTGGTCTCTTTTATTGGCTCACAAATGCCGCCACCTCTTCAAGACAATAAAAGCACGGGGAGAAAACATCTAAAAAAGGTATCTCATATCTATTAATTATTATAAAAGGTTTATTATATGGTATAAATCATTGTGTAGACATGATTAATAATCAGTATTTTAGTTCATTCGAATATCTACTGTTTCTGACTTTTCTAATTCATGGATTAGTTTATATGAGTTTAATTGGATATATAAAAATGTTGGTCTTTTATTCTTGTTGTTTTATAACAAAACATGATACGGGTTTAATTGGAAATTAAAAAAAATGTTCGTGTTCTATTCTTGTCGTTTGATGGGGTGTTGCGATGTCGTCCCCGGTAATGTAATATTCATATGTACTACATTTACGTGTTTCTTTTTTTTGTCTCATGTTTTTATGTAATAGTATAGGTGTGCATCATTGTTAACGGTAAAACGTAAGATATATATGACTAGTTTGGACTCGAAAAGTAATTCTGTTACATGCTTTTCTTGTTAATCTCAATTTTCCTAATTCTTGCTTTTAAAAAAATTGCTTTCATGTAATTCGGTAAGTGTGCATATATGTTAACATAAAGTTAGTAAAAGGGGGCATATGTGTTTAGTTCCGGCAAAAAATTGCTTTCATGTAATTCGGTAAGTGTGCATATATGTTAACATAATTTGTTAATATTAATTGAATATTTAGTTTCGGCACTTGAGTGTTTACAAGTTAGTAACTACAGTAGTAATATATGAAAAAAGATTCTTGCATTTATTGAAAGAAAGATATATGTCAAGATTTTGTCAAAAGGATATACATGTTAATGGTTTAAAACTCGAATTGAGTTTTAGATTAGCGATAGGAGTTTAGAACTGTTTACTTCTTTGTCTTTATTCGTTGACTTTTATACCTATAAGCTTACCTTGTAAAACATAAACAGATACACTGTATACAAAAAGTAGCCGCTTTTGTTTTATAGTTATAAAGTTGTCTTCATGTGTGCTAGTTGCCATAACGTTGAATAGATAGTTTTTTCATATATTGATATTATATTAACTATGTATGTTTTTCTTAATATGCAGTTAAAGCAAGCAAGATCATGTGCTCGTAAAAAATGTGCATCGTGTACATATGTTTTTAGATTGCGTGCATAAATGTTCTCGAAGCCGTGCATATATGTTCAAGATAATTAATAGATGCACATATGCTTTTTAGATGGTGCACAAATTTTCTCGAAGCCGTGCATATATGTTCTTGAAGCGTGCACAAATGTTTTTTTAATCTCTTGCACATCCATATTGTAATTTAATTATATTTCATTTGATATCAAAATTTGTGTATTGTATTTAGATTTTTGCTTTGTTATAAATTTAGAGTTTACATGTATATGTTTATGTTTTTTGTTATAAATAAAAAAAATTAAAAAATGTAAACCATAAACATGAGTGCAATTACCATTAAAAAAAGTTTGATGTCTAAACAATTCTACGCAAGAAACATATGTAAATTTATAATATTTAAAAAAACACATATGCACCTTAATTTCTGAAAAACATGTATACTTAAAAAAGTATAAATTAAAAAAAATTAATTCCAAAAATTAAGGAAATAAAAAAACATTTTTTAAATTAAAAAATTCAAAAAGAAAAATTAAAATGTTTTTTGACTATTATACCCATTTGAATTAAGAAAAACATTTAATAATATACTAAATTTCTATTGGTTTAAAGTGGTTTTGTAGGTTCTGTAAAAAAAATGGTTTTGTATTGAATGGTCTCATATATATATATATAGGGAAGGGATCAAGTGAGAAGAAAAAGTATAATGAGAAGAATAAGAATGATTTCTAGCCACACATTTTAAATAAGAAGGAGAATTTTAAAGGAGAGATGCATACATTTTTGTAGGTGCATCTATGAAATGTGTGGTTGTTGTTTCTTTTATCATTCTTATTAATAAGTTGTTCTTCTCATTTGATCATTACTCTCTTAATATATATTATATTATATATATATAATATATATATATCTCTATATTTAATATTATATTTATATATATGAATGTGTGTGTGTGTGGTATATATATATATGTGTTGTGTGTGTTCTGTGTTTTATTCGTGTATATTTATCATTTATATATATATATATATATATATATATATATAGAAGCTGGATCGATTGAGAATGTTTTTATTTTGAGAAGATTGAGAAGGTTTTCAAAAACGATAGATGTTTAACTTTGATTCAAGTTTTTCAAGCGTAGAACTCATTTTAATGCAATTTTAATTCAAAATGTGTAAAAAAAATATTGAATCATTGTTAATAAATCTCTTAGATTATGCGATATACTAAAATACTGAATATCTGTCAGTTGTAATAGAAATCTTTACCATACTCGATTTTAAACAATGATTTGGGAATTCAATTTGTGATTTATAGATTCATTCACTATGTAATGACGTTTTTACTTGTGAATCAAATCACAAAAATTATGAATCAATTTGCTCAAACAGAGAATTTTTCAATCTTCTCAAAATAAAAATATTCTCAATGAAATCGGAGCCTATATATACATCTTATCTTACATTATATATAACAGGATAAATCAATGCCACCTCATGAAACTTAAATGCCACATCATCACCAAAGAATGCCACCTCACCCATAATTAATGCCATGTCACCATGTTTTAATCCACCTAAGTAGCCAATAATGCCACATAGCATTCATTAAATCCACATATAAATCCTGCAAATAAATTTGTAATAAAAATGCTATTTAACATAATTTAATCACATCTCATATCTAAACAAATACTTTTTGGTCGATTTTTCATTGTCGGCATGAAATTATGTTGTACAACCAAATATAAAAACACCGAATCACATAAATTATCGTAAATAAAGAACAAAAAGTTTTCTACCTAATCATTGATGGGTTTAGGAGAAATTACATTTTCTTTTCTTTTGGTTTAATACGTACTAAAATTCTAACAATTGAATTTCTGAAAAAAAAATTATGTATTTATTTCATTGACATGTTTTTTAAAATGAAAGTCAATTGTTCGAATATAACGAAGAGAAAATTAATATACAAAAGATTTAATAAATCTATTTTATTTATATAATTTTGATAATACTCTATACATAACTTATATAACAGAAAAAATAAAAATTATATATATATTTAAAAAAATGTCTAAGCCCCATGAATACATGGACATTAAAACTAGTTATAAAAATAAAAAATAATAAAAATATCAAAAAAATTAAGAAGTTATTTGCAACATTTTAGGGGTATTCAAATAACCACACCCTTTAGCCATAAAGTCTCTGAAATGATTGATCGTTATCACATTTATTACTCAACAATTGGTTGGTTGCACACAATTATCGCAAATTTATTCAACAGATATCAAATTTATTATATCTATTTATTGTTCACGGATCACAGAGAAACAATCATGACCTGGCATCATTTCTTTAACGTCGGATCAAAGACACATTTAATCTGGACCACTTAAAATGAAGTAAAAATTCTATCTAAAAGTCATCACTTAAATATAGGGGAAGGGGTTACCTAATTAGCACACGTTTTTAAATATATATACTTGGAAAGGATATTCAAAATTTGAATACATAAACTTCGATTTGATGATATGAATCCATTGCATAAATTTCGAAAAGGTTGTTAGTATTATTGGATTTAATAAGTGACTGAAAAACATTAACATGGACTCTATCCACACTCAATATTAGTTAAATGAATTTTTTATGAGTTTTAGATTGTCCATGCATGTTTGTACACGAGTCGAGTTCTTTTACATACTGGATTTTACCCAGGGACTGAGGGACCAACCTCAACCGTTCCGACCAGATCATATAATAAAAAAACACGGAGGGTCCTTTCTTGCACAATTATGAAACATAACAGAGGAACTAAAAGTGAAAATATTAAAAATTAACCCACTTACCCACCGATAACGTCTCATAACTCAAAAAGTTTCTCTCTCATCAAATCCAAACGCCCAAAATTATCTCTCAAACCCTAGAAATTAAAATCTTCAAGTAACCTCAATCAAAAAGCTTAATAATCATAAAATATGGAAGAAATGCAGAAATCGAACAATAAGGAGTCTGATTATGGAGATACAAAAATGCCGGAAAAACAATCGGAAAAAAATATCGAAGATGGTATGGTTTCTATACTGATTTATTTTAAATTTATTTAACTTTTTAGAATGATTTTATGCTTATATCTGTATTTTAAATGTGTTTTAGATAGTTTTTTCTGTTTCTATGCTTATTTCTTTGATATTCAGATGATTTTTGTGCTTATTTCTGTTATACTTGTGAATCAGATGACATTTGTTCATTTATTGATGAATTATTGAGATGTTTAAATGATTTGATGCTTATCTATTCAACTTTTTTGTTATTTAGCATTATCGACGAATTATTGACTTAAACGAGAAATTAGAGTTTGCATTTATTCTGGATTTGCATATATTTAGCAACTGATATGCATTTATCACGAGTGATAAGCACTTTTAACCTACCAAAAGGAAAATTAACACTTTCAGGTCCTATTTATTAGGAATATCACAGGTGATATATCAAATAAGCTCAACATTTTTTATACGTAACTTAAATCCAAACTTTCTTCATGTTTTGGATCGTGTTTTTTCAAGTGTAGATGTGTGTTGTGTCAATATGTTGTCGTTTTTTTATGTGATTCAGATTGGTGGAATAGTTCAAATAATTGAAATGGTTGTTGTAGTGGCTGGTTCTTCATGGTCGACACTTTTTGGTGGTTAGTTCGGGGTTCAGTTTGGTAGTCTCGTGGTTCAGATATGACTTTTTAGCTCAAGGGTCTGTTTGAGGTATCCTCGGTTCAGGTTGTGGTTAAATGGTGTTTGTTAGGTAGAGGGTCAAGTTTGATATTTTCAATAACGCAAGGGTTCGTTCACTCGTTTATGTTGGTGTTGTTCATACACCCTGAGGTATTCCTCGGTCCACCATATCTACATTTCGTGGTGCCACCGCTTGGTCAGATTGTATGGTTGGAGGTTCCGATGATTTACTTTTCAAGTGTCAAGGTTGTGTTCGGTTTGTAACTCGTTTCAATGCTTCCTGTCAGGAGAATGCCGTTAGTGATAGTGTGGTTGGTGGTTTTACCTTAATGTGTTCGTTTTTCTCTTTCTAATGTGTCTTTGTTGACCTAGGGTACTTGTACTTAGAATCAGATTAATACATGTTTAGGATCTGTATGATCAGTAGTGTCAATGTAACTCTAGCTTCTTGCTGGTGTTGGATTATGATTTTTTTGATAAAATCGTGTTGTGTTTAGATTACTTCTATGATTTTGTGTGTTCCTTAATGTCTAAACATGCACTATGTGTTGAGATTATTTGAATTCCACTTTGTTCTAGATTTGCATTTACTTAGCAACTGATATGCCCAGTGATTAAGTACTTAAAAAATGTGCTAGATAATAGTATTGATACATGGTTTATCACCGGTGATATATGTAGTTTAAATCATTGAATAGTATATATCAGCAGTTATTATCTGTAGTTTTTGTTTGACATGAAACATAAGATTTCTGCTTTTTGAAACTTGTAGATGATGATATTTATAAGGATCAAGGCGTACTAAACACTTTCTCCGGTTAGTCTCTCAAAATAAATCTTTTAAAACGTTACAATTTCATACATCATGTTTATTATCTAAAAAACACTTGTATTGCAGTCGTAGAAAAAAACAGTTTTGTAAATCCATATCCAGAGACTGGTAAAACTAAAGGTACATTCCTAACATATAAACATCCATACTTTAGAGATATCAACTGTGATGGAAAAATTTGAATGTATGCAAAACACATGTTTAGACTCTCATTATATATTCATATACGTTTTGCTTGCTTGCAATATCACAATTGATATCAAATTTGACAATATGTAACTAGCACACTTAATCTGTCTATATATATAATACCATATTTTGAAATGACACAAAAAATAGAAAATTATAAAACTGAATGACGCATATTTATTCAGATTTTGTATCACACGTAATATTTTGATAACAAATGAACTACGCAACATACTAACATATAATTTATTTGTGCAAGTTCGATCAAATCATTGAGTCCTATGAAGAAAACAACCAGGGCAAAATCAATCGCGAAAAAAACTAAGAAAAATAAAGATGTACAAAAGAAGCAGAAAATCTATCGCCAACAAAAGAAACAACACCACAAACAGAAACACCACCACCACAAACGGAAACAACACCACCACAAACACATGAAGAAGAAACAACACCACAAAGATCACCAGCAAAATCGAATGAATCTACTGAAATAGCATCTCGAGAATCATCTGAGATGGAAGAAAATGATGAAGAGAATGAGACAAAAGAGAATGATGGAGAAGAGAATGATGAAGAGAATGATGGAGAAGAGAATGATGCAAAAGATAATGATGCAGAAGATAATGAGACAACTAAAGAAGATACAGCATACAAGAATATTGCAAAAAAGAGAAAAAGGGCAGAAATTGAATCTCCAGGAAGAACAACAAGAGCAGCTGCAAAAAAACAACAACTAGAGAAAAAGGTTAAAGAGCCTGTTAAGAAAAGGAAGAGAGTTGAAAAACCTAAAAAAGAAGCAGAGAAAAGCAAGAAAATGGTTAAAAAGAAAGGAAAAAAGAAACTAAAAGATGAGGATGAAGATGAAGATTATGATATTGCAGAAAGGAAGAAAGATATTGAAAAGAAGTTCAAATCATTAAGGGCCAGAGCTACAGTTAAGCCACTATACCTTGCCACAAAATCTTTGACGCTCGAAAGGAAAACCATTATAAGACAGATGGGCTTTGGATCTATGTTGGATTTCCAATTCGACAAGATACCATCAAAGATACCATACTTTGTTCTGAAAAATTTAAACACAAAAACAATGGAAGTGAGTTTCCCAAGTGGATCTAAACTCAAAATCACACCAAGAAAGATATGGGAAGTGTTAGGAATCCCTATGGGGAAAAACAAACTCGAGTCTGATTCTCCAAGGGATGATCAGGATCAATTCATAAACGATTTCAAGGCACAGTTTGGCGACAAGAAGTTCATAACAACAACGGATCTATCGAAGCAGATTCAAAGAACAACAAACACAGATTTTATGTTCCAAATGAACTACTTGATGCTGTTTTCAAACTGCATAATCCACTGTGATAATTCATCAAGGCTTGTAAACTATGTGTTAAGGAACATAAAATCGACGCCACAAATGAAAATTGGTACTATAGGCCAAACGCAGTTTTACTGGTAAATTTGAACTTTCCCTTATAAAATAAAATTACATAAAAATAAAATACTGAAACATATTCTAATTCATTGTTTATTTTGATTTAATAACAGCTGGTTTAGTTGCAATATACGAAACTCAAAGACATGGAGATCACGCAATGTAAATGGCCTGAAATAAGGAATTGGACTTACGAGGACCTTGTGGATAGAGAGATGATTAAGATGCTTAATGGTAAGATTGGATTGGTGGAAGTTCTTGAAGATGATCATGAAGAAAATGAGAATGCCGAGAAAAACAAATTGAAAGAGGTCAGTTACTTGTAAAAAAAACTTGATTGTCAATTTACATTATAAAGTTTGATGATAAATCACCAGTGATAAATTCTTATATTGTTACTTTTATATAAATTCATAAATGCTTATATGGAATGATATATCATCAGTGATTAATGGTTGTATGGTTTTATTAATTCATATATAATGATAAGTATAGTATGTTTGATATATCACCAGGGATAAATGCTTATATGTTTTTTATATATCTAAAAAACACAGCTAATCTATGAAGTGATTAAAGAAAAGTTTCAAAGAGTTTTCAAAGAGAAAAAGAGCTTGAAGATTTGTTAAAAGAAAACTTGCAGGTGGATGAACTTTTCAATGGAGATGAAAAGTTAGGGTTATTTGTTGAAAGGTTTAAAAAAGAGTTCAACAAAGGAATGGATATAGATGAAAACAATGCAGGCAGTAGTGGTGCAGCGTTTTGGGAAGATAATGAAGATACAAACATGACTACACTTGATCAAAATGCCAACGAAAGGGAACCTTCTGAGAAAGAAGAAGCAAAGAAGGAAGCTGCTGCAAAAGAGAGAGAAGAAGCTGAAAAGCAGAAGAACCAGAAACGGAAAGAACAAGTTGCTGCAAAGAAGAAAGAAGAATAAATAATAATAAAATCTCATATGACAAAGCAATATAATGTGACACGAATTGTGGCTATTTTTAAAATTTTTAACATGTAATCAATGTTATCTATCACTTGTGATATTATACTGTTAGTAGGAATAAAAGGCTTTCCCGCGTTTTCGTTAGCTTTCGCGCGTTTCGCCAGCTTTCGCGCGTTTTCGCCAACTTCGCACGATTTCTTTCATTTTTACACTTTTTCCTCCGTTTTCACATGTTTTCGTCCTTTCTAGACGTTTTCGGCTGTTTTAGACGTTTTCTTCCGTTTTCAAACAGTTTTGTCCGTTTTAGTCTGTTTTCATACGTTTTAGTCCGTTTTGAGACGTTTTCGTCTGTTTTCATACACTTTCGTCCGTTTTCCTATTAGAGAATGATTATTAGTGTGTTTTAAAGATTATTTTTTATACATTTTGATACATCAATGATTTTTGTGATAATATGAGATATTAGAGTTAGGTTCAACCGAACACAAGAGATATTCTACATATAAGTAATATCACGGGTGATAAAGCAATAGAATGTAACACTAATTTGGGTATCCTACACATGAGTAATATCACAAGTGATAAAGCAATATAAAGGACCAAAAGTAGACATTATTCTATCACATGTGATAAAGTAATATAATGTCACACTAATTATGGTTATTTAAAAAAAACATAAAATTAATGTTATCTATCACTTGTAATATTATACTGTTAGTGGGAATAAAATGGTTAAGCCTCTTTAG
>BQNB010028443.1:0-56650 GCA_026074375.1 Tanacetum coccineum
TTTTTTTATGGATTGTTTGTGTGATTAAAAATGGGACGTGGGCTAGGAGGGGGAAAAGGGAGAATTGTGTGAGTTTTTGCTAAGTGTTATGATTCATGAATGTATATGCTAGTATTATATATGTATCAAGACTAGTCAAAGGTGGTTTAGGAAAGTCTTTAGGCAAGATGAGGGAAATGAGGAGAAATGTTGGTCAAGGTAACATGAAACTTAATTAGTTGTTGTTGTACATGTACTAGTTGTAAAATTTTGATCTTCTTGTCTCCATATGTTGTTGTTGCCGTATATTTGAGGGGAGGGAGTATAAGTTGGTCATTTTTTTGTGTCTTGGATATTTTATGTGTTAATTCTTATGTACTTGAAATATTTAAAAGTGTAGCTTAAGCATTTAAGTGTAAACTTGAAAAATGTAAGTCTTGGTTGATATTTTTATGTACAATGTGACTAGAAATGATAACATGGGTAATATTTTATAAGGTTTTGGGTATTGGGTATAAACATGGGTATTTGTTGAAGCGTAGATTTATTTTGGGGATTCCGAGAATGCCTAAACGAAATTTATCGCGAAACGTAAACACTTTACGTAACCAATAAAAATAAAATATAAAAGTTGATTATTACTTTCGTAAAAATAATATATTGCTTGCTTAACAAAAACTTTAATTCGTTTGGTGGCCGTTTACGTTAAATGATAATTTATAGCTTACGCGATTTTAATTATATGATAAGAATCAAAAGTAAACGCGTACGAGAAAAGAAAAAAAAATAATTAGTGAAATATATGACGTCGTAAATGGCCGGAAAATACGGAATGTTACAGTTTTGTAATCTTACTTTTTGACATTTATCATCTACATCTTCTACCTCTAATTTGTTCTTGTCAGTTTTCATATCTTAAAAAAATCCATACAATTATGAACTAGAAAAACACACATTCTATATATTTCAAGTAAACTTTAAAATTAGCTTAGAGATTCAATTTTCAATACAACCAGTTTATCAAACCTTAACGAGTACATAATCATTGTCTCTACAAGGAAAAACTAGAACATGCGGGACAATCCCTTTGGTGAGACACGCTTAAAACGGGGTGCTAAAACGTCAAAAGATTTGTTCTTCCAGTGCTTGAATATTGTCAGAATGTGGAAAACAATTTGACTAAAACGCCGAAAGGCTGGCCACTTTCATTTTTCCTTAATTTTTCATATACGTAATTCGTTTCCCTCTAATTGTTCCTTGCATAATTTTGGCGAGGACATGTCCTCACTAAAAGATTTGACCAATATATTGACAAGTTAATCATATGTTTAATTTACACTTAGTGATTTTCTAAGTAATGTTGGTCACGTGGCTTAGCCTTTGGCGAGGACATGTCCTCGCCAAAGTCTTTGGCCATAGTGTTGACCAGTTAAGGGTTCTCTTAGAATTTTCCTCTGTGAAATCGAAAGAGGCATTCCGCGATAATGTGGGGAGTTTAGCTTAGCTCTTGGTGCTCGGAAATTCGCCAAGCTTCTTTCGTCATCATTCCATGATGGTCGCATTGTGGTGTGGGTAGAAATTGAAGAGTGTTCCATTGAAAATATGGGACTTTGAACATTTCAAAAGAAATTGTAATCGGTGGGGGAGGGAACTTAATCGACATAATGACTCTGATGGGAATTGTTTTTCACTCGAAACGGATTATGTTTGTTCACTAAGTCAATCTCAATATTTATGACAAACTTCATGATCATTTTCCGGGAAAATGTATTGTGTTTCGTGTAGGAACTGGTCCTGGTTGGACCCCTGACCTGGTGGAGGACTCGGATGAAGATGGAATTATCTGAAGGACGATTCATTAGAAGAAGTGATATGAAGAACATTGAATCTGAGAATGATATGTAGCAACTCGTTCGAAGTTCCAGATACCGATTTTTGAAAATGAAGGTGGTTTCTAAAAAGGGACTCATCTGTGGATCCTTTTGGGCTATACCCTTTGCTTAACAAAACGCAAAGGAATCAAAAACATAAGGAGAGTGGTACAATTCTAGTCCCAATTCTCACGGGTTTCTAAACCTAATAACGACATGATGATACAGGGGTAATGAAGTCCTGTTAATTGAATTTGAAGAGAAGTAAGGTCAACGAAGACGATGGAGATTCTAACAATTCCAACCTCAAAGAAAATGTAGATGAATCCGCAAGTTTCGGTCTTTTAAGAAATCAGTGGCACCGAGTTCAGGGGGTCATTATGTGTTTTATGGAGGATGCTAAGGTGAAAGTTGGTTCCAACAATGGGCTATAACATGGATGGGTGTGATTAACAATCTTGTCCGTTTTCATTGAATCACAAGGAGCGTCGATTGTAGATCGATGAATTTTTGGTCCCTTAATATACAAATGGCCTCGCTCTCAAAAGGCCAAAAAGATTGGGCATAAGAGTTATGTGTGAAGAATAAAAGTGTTGTATTTTCTAGCGATTCAAGAAACAAGATGAGGAGAATGATTTTCTGTTTGTTCGCGTGTGTTGGGGGTATTCGACTTTTGAGCATCTTCCTAGTAATTCGGTAGGACAATTCCGGTGGAATCTTGTGTGTTTGAAATCCATCATTTTTTTGTAAAAAAAAGCTTCATATTTCGGTTTTTTTTATCATTAATTAGGGGTGTTGGTTATTGAACGGTATTCACCTCATGATTATTGCGGGTCTATGCTCCTCATGAATCCGGCGTGAAAAACGTTATGCTTTGGGACTTCTTGGCGCATGTTATTAATCTAGTGGCAAGGAGAGGTTGTGATTATGGGGGAACTTCAATGAGGTTCGCGTCAAATCAGACAGGTTTGGTACAAATTTTAATGTTCTTGGGGCGAATATTTTTAATTCTTTTATTAATTCCACGGGTCTTGAAGAAGTTCATCTTGGAGGTAGTGCTTTCACTTGGTGTCATAAGTCTGCGACCAAAATGAGCAAGTTGGGATAGATTTTTTGTCATCTTACAAATTTTGCTAAATTTTTTCCCCTCACATTTTGCAGGCACTCACTTTGGACAGGATTCTTTATCCGTTCACATTACGATTTTCTTCGAGAGTCGGACATGAATAATGGTCCGGTTTCCCCTGGCGATTCTTTCACCATTGGATTCTCTCGAGGGCTTTAATGATTTCGTCACGTCAACTTGGAATTACTGCCCTTCTGTTGACTTAATGGAATGATAACTTGGGGGTAATTGAAATTCCATAAAGCTCCATCAAGATTTGATTTAAAGATAACAAAAGTGAAACAGTTTTACTATTGCAAATCTTACGAAGGAGTTGAAACAGTTAGATGCGGTTATTGACAAAGCTACAGGTTACTGGAGGTAGAAGCGGAAAAAAGAATGGAGGTGTTTGCTGCTCTTGGAACATTGATCATATTCATTCCATGGGATTTGGCTCAAAAGGCCAAGATCATTATGGTCAATCGAAGGCGATGAAAACTCAAATTTTTTCCACGGTTATTTTGAATAAAAAAACGATCAATGAACATCTGGGGTAAATTTGATTGATGGGCGTTGGAAAGGAGCAGCCTAATGATGTACAAACAAGAATTTCTTTCTCATTTTCAGGATAGATTCGCTACCCTTCGGTAGAGGACGTGCTATATTGTATCGATTTCCGAAGAAAAACTTTTTCCGAAGATCAAAATGTCAGGACCTCGTAGCGAGAAGTTTCTAAACAGGAGATTTAATTAAAAGTCTGTTTGGGGCGGTGGCACAGACAATCCCCGGGCCTGACGGGTTTCTTTGGCTTTTAAGGCATTTTTGCCTGTTATTGAGCCCGATTGTTTATTATGGCATGTAATCATTTTATTCATTCATGGGAGAGAAATTCTCCTGGGTTTTGTAACTCACTCTTTTATAGCTTTGATCCCAAAAGTCCCGGACGCTAACTTGGTCACGGACTTTTAGACCTATAGCCTCATTGGAAGTATCTACAAGATCATGCCAGATTTTGTCTAACAGGCTTTTAATGTTTTGTGGGGTACATTGTTTATGAAGTGGTCAATTTGCGTTAATCTCCGAAAGACAAATGTTTTAGAGGGCCCAGTTTATTCTTTTTTTTTTTTTTTTATGAGATTCTCCAAGTGGTGTACCAAAAGAAGAGAAGAAAACTCTAATTTTTAAGGTCGATTTTGAAAAGGCCTTCGATTCGATTAGATGGGATTTTTAGATGATGTTCTTAAAGAGTTCGATTTCAGGTGTAAATGGCGTAACTGGATTCAAAGTTGCTTAACTTCTTCTAAAGGTTCTATTCTTGTCAATGGATGTCCTACGAATGAGTTCCAATTCTATAAAGGGTTGAAACAAGGCGAAATGTCCCTTTTCACCGGCATTCATAAAAGTCACTCCCTGTAGGGGTTATCCTTTGCACCTGGAACCCTATCCCTGTGATCTTTCTCTTGATGACAGTTCTTTCGGCACTTTCTGACTCTTTGGAGGGGGCATCTATCTCATCGATGGTGAGAGTTGCAACGGTTGCACTTTGGTAGATTTCCAGCCATAACCTCTACCCTCAGCTGGGGCTGCAGCATAGGCCCTGGCAGTTTCCTGCCTCCTGTTTTGTTGTTGGTAATGGTTGTTGTTTCGGTTGTGGTTGTTGTTGTTGTTGTTGTTATTGTGGTTGTTATGGTTATTGTTGTTGGTGTTTCTTTGTTAGTCTCCCATTTCTTTTATTGCTTTAACCAATTTTGGGTAGCCCTACCTGAAATATGTGTGCTAACCAGTTCACGGGCTCATTTGTTGATGGCATCATGTAGCGTTTGAAGGCTTTGTAATGACTGATAATTTCCTTGATTCTTTCAGAAAACCCACAAGTGTGCCTTTCTATCTTCTTCTTTTTAGTAGCACACCAATTCAGGACAAATCAAGGCCAGCTCATGGAAACGATTGTTGTTATGCCTCGATGTAATCTATTTCAGATGTCATAAGTCCTTAATGCTCTTAGCTCATCCTTTCGGTGTCTCGGGTTGCTGGCAGTATTCCGTAGTCTATCATAGTCTGGAATTCTGTCCAGGAATAACGGTTTTAGCATTGTGTGCCCTAGGGTGTGATCGGTCCCAGGCCTAACAAGGGGTTTACGATCGTCCCGCAGTAATGCGTCTTGAAGACTTTCTGTTACTGTGGCGGCCGCGGTGAATCGTGTTATGTGTATATTCTCGGGAGCAACATTGTGCGCGTGCTTTAGCCGTTTACCTTACCTCCCTCAACATCCGGGTTATTTTATGTAAGGACGGCTTTTCCATTCATAAAGGTCTTGTGCATGCGAACAACCTTGCACATTTACAGTATCCTCAAGTATCCAAGTGTTTCCTCCTGATCTTACCAGGCACTATCTAGATTATCCCTAGACTTTTCGCTTATTTCTTAATAGCTTTTAGTACAGTTTCTACACCACCTCTTAATAGAGTTCTTTTTCAAGTATATGGGCGAGCCCATGCTTCTGTTCAACAATAAAGTAAAAAAATTCGGTAAGAATTTGTTAAGAAGAGTACGTCGAGTCGAGGTTTATGAAACTAACGAGGAATACAGAATAAATACTATACTCATGAATTTATCATCAACTACAGTATTGCAATTCTATATTGGAATCCAGATCAGAAACAAGATCTTAAACTTCTAACAGTGATAGTTATTTTAAACGGTGATGCTTTTATAAATAAACATCATTAATCAGAATGGTCAATATTATATAGCGACGATACGACATGCAATTGTAATAAGACTGAAAAAGATAGACGTAAGGGAGTCGAAATTAAACAAGTATTATATATAAAAACTATATAATACAATAATGACAATCGGAAAACAGTAAGTTAAGGGTGGGGATTAAAGCGCGCGGATATCGGCATATGAGATGGAAGGATTTTGTATTTTGAAAATGAAAGGAAAGAAAGTCTTTAAAAATTTTGGTTATGGACTTGATTTTGAAAATGACCCAGTTCCTTATAACCTTGGCTCTTGATACCAATCTGTAACACCCCATAAAAATCTAGGGTAAGCTGCGGAATGGTAACAATGGGGTGTCGTCTTAGTACAACAATTAAGATATAAGAAAACGACCTCAAAAGTACGTTTAAATAAGTTTCAATTCGATGCATTATAAATTACTCAGGTTTTCAGTTTGGTCCCAAAATATTAAAAGAGTCATAAAACATACTACCATCCGTTCTCTTTTTAAACAAAGCTTAGTAATACCAAAGACGAATAAGTTTTTAATAAGTTAACAGTTGCATCGAATTTAATTAAACACAGAATCCATCTTCATTGATATCCGTCACGGCTCCCATCCAAGCTTATACCTTAGGACCTGAAATTAAACATGTTAAAGGTCAACACAATGGTTGAGTGAATTCATAGGTTTATCAATAAGAGTGGACCCACAAGATGTAGGGAAGGTTGACTTATGAAATAAATTCAGTAGTCCAAACAGGTATTATTGCACTAAGCTCATGACACCAAAACTTTAACTGTCAGTGCCCCAAAATAATGTAGGGTGTCTGCCAAACAGCCTACAAGTTCCTCTAAATGTTAAATGCACCATGATCAACTTGTGACTAGAAAATTCCAGGTGGGGATGTTAGTCCCGATAGACTCTATCCACAACATAGCGCTACGATTTTTAGCAATTGAAGGATCATGAATTTGGTAGGACTTATGATTGGGCAATGCGGTAACTTAGGCAATAATATTCAGGCAATAATCTGGATATCATACAATTTAAAACACTTGTGTCATATTTAAAACAAGCATGTAATTTCACCCTGTAGAGTTTGTAAAAAAGTATATGGTAAAGGGGGCCTTATGAACTCACCTTGAGTTAATGACAATCTGAATATAACAGAAAATGTGTCACGGAAATGACGGAATGCAACCTAATCCAATATAGGTCGTATAAGTACTAAGTACCAATAACATATATAATTCTATATAGCTACATCACCATCTAATTGTATTTGAGAAATAACGTTTGTAAGGTTAAAATGTTTATAATTATACTTTTAGTAAAATCGATATAACTTTCCCGTTTTAAGCCCGTTTTGTATGTTTCTTACGCTCACGCTTTCATATTAAAGGGAAGACGTTATCATAATATGACATGTTTATTATTTAATGTCATTTTGATGAAACAGTACTTTTTACTGTTCATGGACGTTTTATTATTTTTTTTTTATTAAGTTCAATTGTCGTAAAATTCGTTAATGTTAATAACTTATTGTTTAATCCTGATGTTAGCGATTCCTTCGAGCATGTCTTTGTAATCGAAATGATGTATCAAGTTATTACAATTTTAAAAATTGCGGTGTTGCTGTATGAATTGTATTTTTACTGTTCATGTTATTATATTTACTTTTTATAAACTTTAATTTACCGTATATAACGTCTCGTATTTTTAACTGTTTTAGCTCCGTTTTTAGCAATTTCTTTAGGAACGTTTCTCTTAATTAAATGTTCCTATTTATTTATGATTGTTTTTCCAAAAATTAAGTCCTGGTAACAGTAACTTTTTATAAAATTTTTTTTAGTAAAAGTATTAATTATCGTAAACTTGTAATCGTGTATAATCCTTTCGTTATAAACTCGGTTTTTCGAGTTTCCTTACCTTTTTGGAATCGTCATGTGACGTAACTATGTTATAAAAATATCAAACACGTGTTTGGAAAAATCGAACCAAAACAGGCCCTTATTATTAAAAATATGTATTCTATTTAATATAACTTTGTTTTTATTTACTTTTCAACTTAATAATTATCTACTTAGTCTTCCACAAGCCCATTCATACAATATGTTTTACTTATTATTATGTCCATTAATCCATAGATTGTCCCAATTGTCAAATGTTAGGCATGCACTTTAGCAATACTTTTATATCATAACTTCCTTAAGTAACTTTTAATTACAAGTTTATACATTTACTTTTTACACTTAAACCAACATTGTACAATACTTATTTTTCCATCATTCCATGATATATACAACCACATAACACATGAATAAGTGTACAAAATTATATCAACAAGCAATAATAGTTTTAATGTTTTAAAAGCATATTAATGGTGATTTTGCCATATAGAACTAATATACTCATAAAATCATGAAAATGAAAAGGTGAGGGCTTATAGATAACCTTAAGGTGATAAATGATGATGAGAAATATAATCTAAACCCTTGTTTAGATTTTTCATACCATTCTCTCTCCTACTTTTCTTTCAAATTCATACCGAATCCGAAACCCATGTACACACCAAACGGGCCCAACTTTTTCATTCCACCTAGGATGGAAATGATTTCTCACTATGGTTCGCAAATTTATGGACCTCTTCAAAATGTTTTAAACTTATTTATAAACCACCGTAATTGATGCTTTAATATTGAGGAGGTGATTTACACATTATATCAATTATTTTATTTGTACATTCAAAATATATGTGTAATGACTATTATATTTTTAATATTTGTGTTTTGATATGCACACTTCATTAAGTATACGTATAAATGGTAAAACACAAATATTTTAAACCTACAAATCAATTGATAAAATGTGGAAATAACTTTCCATATATTGCAGGCTTTTTTTTAAATGGCAGCTTTAACTATTTTACAATACTTACCTTGCAAACACAATCATTGTATTGGAGACTTTATCACACAAGATACCATTTAACTTTGAGTGCGCATGTGATTGTGAAGTTGATAATGATTAATAATAATGATTGCTGGCCAATGAGACTGTGACACGCAGCTCTAGTCCTCCAACCTTATTAGGGCACAAAGGTTTACCCACCACCCATCTCGTCCATTCCTTATTATCCGTTTTATTGATATAGCAATACATATTTTATTTTTTGTTTGTTTCGCATACTTTTATTTTTTACTATTTTGACTTTATGACTTCTCATTTTTTTTCTGTCATTTTTACTCATTTTATTAATAGAATAAAAAGCAGTTTTATAGTTTTATGCTCCGTATTTTTTGTATTTTAATAATTTTGACTTATCAAACTTTAAAATTTTTGTTTCTTTTTTTATTTTGCAGTTTTATAATAAGAACAAAATTTTAAAAATAATTTAAAAAATTAAAAAAAATTAAGTGATGTGTGAATCCTATTTTGATGGTATGAGA
This sequence comes from Tanacetum coccineum, assembly GCA_026074375.1. Lineage (NCBI taxonomy): Eukaryota > Viridiplantae > Streptophyta > Magnoliopsida > Asterales > Asteraceae > Tanacetum > Tanacetum coccineum. The sequence continues at coordinate 9,136 of BQNB010028443.1, forward strand.
ACCACAAAGCCTAAGTTTCTATAAGAAGGTTCAAGAATATAGTATTAAGAGGGTTGAGCAAATGAACAAAAGATTTAACCGAAATTGAAAATTGAATCTAAACCGACCCAAATCGAATCAAACTTTGAAACCACTATCCGGTTTTCAATTCTTCAATATTGTAAATTTCAGTTATTGGTACGGTTCGGTCCGAAACATCGGGTATTGGTCATGTAACCGAAGACCCGCCCGACTTTCAAATATATAAGATGTTTATTGGACATTTATTTTTTTATGTTTACGGTTACATCTTTATGACCCCTTCTAGTTGAAACTTAATCCCCCAACTTGAGCTAGTAGGTAATAGAGTCATTTATACTACTTATAATGCATAAAGGCATTTTTAAGAATTAAATGCACAACAAACTTTAAAATTTAGCCAAACATACATCTATACACAGTGTACAACTTTTTAATGCACTAAGACATTAAATCAACACATAATTAATACCTTATTAAAACATTTCATTACTTAAAAGTAAAATAATATATTCACATTGTATAATCAGATTTTTCACACAAAATTTAAAAATTCAAACATACATCTAAACAAACATATTATACAACCAAATTAAATATAACCAATTAAAACACTTCCTTACTTAAAAGTACAATAATATTTTCACAATGTACAATCTAAACAAGCTACAACATAATCCAAAATATAAACTAACAAGCAGGATTACCCGCGCGTTGCTGCGGGACGTTAATTTTTCGCGCGTTGTTGCGGGCCATTGTTATTATTATTATATTTTTTTTAATTTTGTGCGGGTTTATTTTTTCGGTCTCATGTTTAATAGTTTGTTTTTTTCTTATATGGCCTTATGTGTTGGGCCTCATGTTTAAAGGTTTCTTTCTTTGGTTATATGTTTTTTTTGTGCAGGTTTATTTTTTCGGTCTCATGTTTAATAGTGCGGGTTTATTTTTTCGGTATCATGTTTAATAATTTGTTTTTTTTCCTTATATGAGTTTATGTCCCGCGCGTTGTTGCGGGGCGGTAAAAAAAATTTATACTTTTTTTTGCGAATTTTTTTTTGTCTCATGTTTAATAGTTTGTTTTTTTTATATGGGCTTATGTGTTGGGCCTCATGTTTAAAGCTTTGTTTTTTTTTTGCTATATGGGTTTTTTTTTTAAATGACACTGTTTAATGCAATCTAAAGTTGTACGTTTGTGACTATGTCGATTATTTTAAAGTTGAATCGGTACTTTTGTAATATTTTTTCCCCCTATTTTGTGCCAAAAATTAAAAAAAAAATTTGGGCCGGCCCAAAGTGGGAGCCCAGGCCCAAACCATTGTATAGTAGAAGCCGCGGGTTTATTTTTTCGGTATCATGTTTAATAATTTGTTTTTTTTCCTTATATGAGTTTATGTCCCGCGCGTTGTTTCGGGGCGGCAAATTTTTTTTTGTATTTTTTTTTTGCGAAATTTTTTTTGTCTCATGTTTAATAGTTTGTTTTTTTTATATGGGCTTATGTGTTGGGCCTCATGTTTAAAGCTTTGTTTTTTTTTTGCTATATGGGTATTTTTTTTTAAAATGACACTGTTTAATGCAATCTAAAGTTGTACGTTTGTGACTATGTCGATTATTTTAAAGTTGAATCGGTACTTTTGTAATATTTTTCCCCCTATTTTGTGCCAAAAAAAAAAAAAATTTAATTGGGCCGGCCCAAAGTGGCAGCCCAGGCCCAAACCATTGTACAGTAGAAGCACTGTAGCTTCTACTGTACAATGCAAAATGTATGTTTTATAATTAAGCACACTAATTAATGTTATTTTTAAAACACCCATAAGATGAAAATTACATGTTATTATACACATTGTATAAACTAATAAAACACACAAAGCTTCATACAATTTGTATGCTAACAAGTTGATGATACATATAGTTTTGAAAACAGGACCGGAACAACGGGTTCATCGCGAAACCGAAGTCGCCACCGCCTCGGCTAGCCAATAAAAGCCGCCCGAAAATAAATTGGGGAGGACCCGCCGAAACCGATAAAAAACGGATAAACCGAGCCTCATCGGGTTCTATTTCACTGGTTAATCGTCACATGTTACCCAATCGCATAAAATTTTCCTTTTTTTTTTCCTCGGAATACCCTCTCGCACTGTTGGAGTCATCGGTATGTTTTTTTATGAATATTTTTTTTTTAACAGTTAGTTTTTTTTTACCAAATGCACCGGGTTGACCGGGGTGCATTTAATACGCCGGGTCAACCCTACCCGGTCCGATCGGTTTTTTTTTTTTAGAAACAAAAAATTGTTTTGTTTTTAAATACTCTCTCGCACTTTTTGAGTCATCGGTCTGTTTTTTTTATGAATAACAATAGAACTAACCACGCGCTTCAGGTGCATTAAGTTGCATTAAATGCACCGGGTTGACCCGACCCGGTCCAAACATTTTAAAAAAAAAATTAAATTGTTTTTTTGCTTTCTTTTCCAAAATATTCACTCGCATTTTTTGAGTTATCGGCATTGTCGGGTCGACCCGACCCGGTCCGCCCCGACCCGTTCCTTTTTTTATTTACGAAATAGCCCCTCAAATATTTACGAAATACCCCCTCGCACTATGTGTTAAATTACGAAAACTACCCTCATTTTAAATTTTTTTTATAAAATACCCCTTTCCCCACTAGCGGTCGACCGTTAGTTTTTTTTAGAACGCACCAAAACAGTGCTTGAAATAGGTCGTTACTTAACGACCGTTAATTTTTTTTTATTTTAAAAATATACCTACTAACACGTCCAACCAAAAACACCGGCCGCCAAACATCCCGCAGCGGAGCGCGGGTGAACCTAACTTGTTGTTATATATAAACAATTACAATAAAAAAAGTTAAGTATACTAAATTGAGAAAAAAAAATATAAGTACTTTGAATTAAAATTAGATTAAAGTGAACCGTTGGTCCCTAAAGTATGGTCACCTCTTACATATTAGCACTTTTATTATTTCCTAGCTTTCATAGTCCCCAAAGTCGCCTAAATTCTCACCCTTGGTCCATTTATGGCTAACGATCGTTATCTAGACTGACAATCTTGCACGTAACTCAATGTGATGGACAAACTCCTCATTTCACACCGGCTAGTCTACAGTATTTTTCCATCCACTTCAAACCCCCATAAACCGAGGGAGCAGTATTTCAGTTATGGTTGCTTTTCAATTGTAATCTTTAATTTATTCCATAACTCAAATTTCTTCCATAAAATTGCATTCTCACAAGAATCAAGCTCGGTAGTTCATTTTATTTTATGGTAATAGTGGCATCTGAATTTGGTCTGAATCGAGCAAAAAGTACCATGATCCCACATTTAGGTGCCGTTTATGGTAAGCTTCCTTAACTATCTAATTTATTTGATAATTTTGGGTCGATTTTTTGTTATGAACATGCATAGTATGAAAAGATGCCCTAATCTTAACTTATTCATTAAAAAAATATAAGAAAGGGAACTAACTAAATATTAATAAGGAAACTATTAATAAGGTTCTTATCATAAACAAAATACAAAAAATACAAAAAACAGTACAAATAGCTTATCAGGAATGGTCTTAATATCCTATCCCCGCCCTTTATGTTTTTGCATGTCAGTGTCTTCAAAACTTGTGCAGAGCTTCCCCATTTATACCCTGCTTATTTTATCACAACTATACAAGTAGTAGGTTTTCAAGTTCATGACAAAAAACTAAATTTTGAGATTACCATCTCAAGTTCAATTTAAAGTAGAGATTGCAAGTTCAAGAGTTGGCTTTGTTTAATTTTAAAAGTTCAAATGTTCAACAGCTTAAATTTATTTCATAGGCTGTGTTTGGTAACAAGCAGTTGAAAGCGTTTAGGAGCGACAAGCGGTAAGCAGTTTGGTTGAAAAGCTTATTTGGCAACAAAGCAACAAGAGCTAACATATTGTGGAACCGCTTTCATTTGAAATGTTTGTTGAACAAGCGTTATGGAACTGCTTAAAGCATTTTGTTTATTAAATTACCCATATACCCTTAAAAATGACGTTTAGTTTTTTATTTTAAAGTGTGTATGCCCTTTTTGGTAATTTTACATTTTATAATTACAGCTACAACTACGTTATCAAACATGTTTTATAAACAAACAACTACTGCTTACTGCTATTGCCAACTTCTACTACTTACTACTACTACTACTATGTGTCACCTGACGTAGGTCAATGGTGTATTAAAGCGTTGGACAGTTTAAGTCATTTTATGCTAAAACCATAAATGAATTGAAAAGTTTGATTTTTAATACTTACTAATTGTTCAATTTCTGTTTGGTTTTTTTGGTTTCAGCGTTTTGAGTTTCAACTTTTTGTTATGTATCACTTGAATCGAATAAACGATTAGAAACGACACTCAAACAAATAAGTGGAATTCACAAATCAAGAAGATGAACTCGAAGCTAAATGTTTATATTGAACGGTTAGAGATTGTAGTTGTTCCAATAACAAGAATTACAAAAAGAAAAGACTCGAGTGGATTATTTCTAGTATAAACTAAAACTAATGAATGATTTGGTATATTAATAAGCCGTTTGTTGGATGGAAAAGTGAATAGAAAGTCACATGCTATGCACGTGACTGGGTCTAACTCTTTCCTCATGCTAGCCATTTGCATTTACTTAACATTCATTACATTTCATTTACCTTAAATAGATCCTTGACCTCAAGGATCTAACACTAAATCAAAGAACCTTTTAATCACATCTACCAAGATTTCGAATCACCAACTTCGAATTCTACCTGATCACAGGCAGTATTTATACTGATTAACGGGGAACCGTGGTTCTTGCAACCTTATTCAACGAAAGTGAACAAAGACACTTTCGTTTGTTTATTACTAACATATACTTGCAGGAATCCCCGACGGTAGCAGCTGCTGGCAAGAGACATGTCAATTCACAACCCCATGCTCACACTTCATATTCCTAATCAAAGACATCATGATAACTGAAAGACCTACAACACAGCTTCCGCAACTCTGATGCGTGCTATCATGATCCAGAAAAGTGTGAGCATGCCGGTCCGAAGGTCACAACATCACATGGAGGCAATACTTCACTACAAGGATGATTAAGAGATCTACTGTGGCTGATGATCTCAAAGAAAGCTCAAAGATCACACAAGTCAAAGGAACTATGCTCAAAAGTCACTACATAATGTACAAAGAGATCAAAGAATGAAGAATCAAAGATTACGAGCTGAAGTCAAATGTTCAAGACTTAGAATGCTAGGATTCATATTGTATTTTTCAGGGGTGACCTCCCTTAGGGGGAGATTGTTAGGTTCATGAAAAAGACTCGGTCACCCCGTGTATTGTCTAGAATAGCATAGCTCGTAGATGTAATGTAAGCGTATGACTTATGGTTTTGGGCCGGGTCTTTACCCACATGTAAGCCCACTCCATAGCCCATTTTCTAGGGCATGTAACTCACTATATAAGCCTCTTTCTAGCCATGGAAAGAGGTTGGTTGTTCATTTTATTAATTACACACATAAGGTTTTTCTCTTACTAGAAATCCTCTCCTTTCTCTCTCTATAATCGGCCAACCCCTATTCTTTCCCTTGTGTTATGATATCCAATATCCTACACAAACACACCTTTACTACATAAACATCTACACCATCATATCATTTTCAATCATTCACTTGACCAAATCAAGACTAAGCACTAAACATAAAGACCATATTATTTTGACCCCAAATTGATATTGACACAAGATTAAACACAAGAATATACCAAAAACAATATTCGACTCTTGGGTCTTCAACTTCAAGACACCTTGATCCAAAGATGGTCTTCTATTTACCAACTCTAAAACGCTATCTTATTCACATCAAGCTAGTTCTTCTCCTTACCTTTATCTACTACACTCGAACCTACAAAGCATTGGTAAACTTATTTGTAAGCAAAGCGCTTAGTAAGTATATGACATAAACTACATTCATTAAGTTATAACTAGTGATTAAACTAGCTATAACACATCAAGGAGTACATTTATAACATTAAAACATACCTTTCACAAGCATAAAAATTATGCTAACATTATACAGTTACTAACATTGGATCCAAGCTACTTAAAGTTCATAACTCCTTGTAACATTAAATCATAAAACATCATAATTCAATAAAATTGACATTATGAAATCATAAACAAGTTTAGTCAATATACTTACCATGATTATGCCTCTAATTATCTACTTGAAACTCAAAGCTTGATCCTCCTTTATTTCCTATAAGGAAATTAACCCTAATAATAACTCATTAGTGCTTAAGATCATAATTTAATAACTTTTAACCATTATACTCAAAATTTATTACATAAACCCTAATTTTCGAATTGAATAATTACTTACTTGATGAGGGGAAAGTAACTAGAGATTCCTAATTGCTAGTTTATCCTCTCTTCCTTGATCAATTTCTCTAAATTAGGCAAAACTCTAAGTTTTCCCTCTTTTTCTTCTTAGTTGGTGTTGACACAGAAACACACCCACACACACTTACTGATTTTTTTGGAATGTTTGGTTTTTCTCATCTTTTTGATACTTAGTTATTAAAGTTTTTCCTATTGGCAAAACTAGCCCCTCAAATCCTATTCTTCTTATTTTAGGCACTTATCTTTAAATAACTTTACACTTATTTATTTCTAGCTTATAACTTTACCATTTTCTTATAAAATACATTCAAAACAATTAAATACTATTATTTATATTATAAAATAATACCTCGACGGCTACGGGTGTTACAATTCACCCCCCTTAAACGAGATTTCATCCTCAAAATCTACTCTTGAAATAGGTGACGATACCTACTCATCATCTTCTCTTCTGGTTCCCACCTAATGCTTGTGTCTTTACGATGCTTCCATTGTACTTTCACCAACGGGATTACTTTGTTTCGAAGTTGCCTCGATTTCCTTCCTAGAATTGTCATCGGTTCTTCTCGAATGGTTAACTCTGGATCAATCTCTATATCATCCAAAGTAACCACACTTGATTCGTTCGCTAAACACTTCCCCAAATAAGACACATGAAATGTATTGTGAATACCTCTCATTTCTTCGGGTAACTCCAAAACATAAGCTACTTCTCCATCTTGCTTCAAAATCTTAAACGGTCCTATAAACCTCGAGCTAAGTTTTCCCTTGTTCTTGAACCGTAACACACCTTTCCACAGCGAAATTTTCAACATAACGAAATCTCCTACATTTAATTCAATCGGCCTCCTCCTATTATCGGCATAGCTTTTCCATCTATCTTGTGCCGCCTTTAATCTTCACGAATGATTTCTATCTTGTTGGTTGTTGCTAAAACCACATCTGTGCTTGCCAATTCTCTGCTCCCCACTTCTTCCCAACATACCGGTGTCTGACACCTTCTACCGTAGAGCATTTCATACGGTGGCATTTTGATACTCGCGTGATAACTATTATTGTAAGCAAATTCTACCAAAGGTAGATGATCGTCCCAATTGCCTCCAAAATCAATCACACATGCTCGTAACATATCCTCCAATGTTTGAATCGTCCGTTCACTTTGAACGTTCGTTTGAGGATGAAAAACCATACTCATATGCAACTTCGTACCTAGCTCTTCCTGGAAATCTTGCCAAAAATTAGAAGTAAAGCATCTAACTCTATCCAAAATAATAGAAATGGGTACTCTATGACGTGCGACAATTTCATTGACATAAATTTTTGCTAACTTATGAACGGGCATATTTTCTCAGATTGGGATGAAATGAGCACTCTTCTTCAATCAATCTACTATGACCCAAATCGCATCATGCTTCTTTGTCGTTCTTGGTAATTTAGTCACAAAATCCATCGTAATCTTCTCCCACTTTCAAACCAGAATCTCTAACGGTTGAATTTTTCCATACGACTTTTGATGTTCGGCCTTGACTTTTAAACACGTCAAGCACTTTTCAACACACTTTACACAATCTCTCTTTATACACAGCCACCAATAATACTTCTTTAAATCAATATACATTCCGTAGCTCCCGGATGGATAGAATATTTTAACTTGTGTGATTCTTCCAAAAGTAACTCCTTGACATTGCTTCGGAAAGGAATGTAGATTCTTCCTTATCGAGTCTTAATCCCTCGACTATCGTCTTCAAGATGAGGAATGTAAGATGTAATACACTCGCTTTTCCAATTTTCTTCTTTTCAATGCTTCCACTTGTGCCGATTTTATTCTATCGAAAAGATCCGAAGTAACGATCATTTGTAACGAGTGAATTCTTGTAACCTTCTCTCGTTCTTTTTGACTCAACGCATCCGCCACCACATTTACCTTACCAGGATGATAACAAATTTCACAATCATAATCCTTAAGTAAGTCTAACCATCTTCGTTGCCTCATGTTCGGATCTTTCTTATCTAAGAAACATTGAAGACTTTTATGATCGGTGTAAATTATGAACTTCACACCATAGAGATAATGTCTCCAAATCTTCAAATCAAAGACCATTGTCGTGAATTAAAAATCATAAGTCGGATAATTCTCTTCGTACTTTTTCAATTGTCTCGAGGCATAGGCGATAACCTTGCCCCGTTGCATAAGAACACATCCGAAACCAGAATAAGACGCATCGCTATAAACGACCAAATCTTCGGTTCCTTTTGGTAGAAAAAGAATCAAAGCCTCTCATAATTTATTCCGCCAGGTGACAAAAGCTTCTTCTTGCTCTTCACCCCATACAAAAGAAGTATTCTTCTTGGTGAGCTTAGTTAACGAGGATGCAATCTTAGAAAAATCTTGAATGAACCTTCAATAATATCCCGCGAGACCTAGAAAACTTTGAATTTCGCCAACACTCTTTGGAGCTTTCCAATTCATCACCGCTTTAATCTTAGCCAAATCAACTTTAAGACCTTCAGAATTTATGACATGACCGAGAAATTGAACTTCTTCTAACCAAAATTTACATTTCGAGAATTTGGCATATAATCTTTCTTTTCGTAGAGTTTCTAAGACCTCTCGTAAATGAACCTCATGCTCTTCCTTACTTTTAGAATAGACGAGAATATCATCGATGAATACAATAACAGACTTATCCAACATTGGTTTACATATCCGGTTCATGAGATCTATGAAAATTGTCGGTGCATTAGTAAGGCCAATTGGCATAACAACATATTCATAATTCCCATAACGTGTCCCAAAAGCCGTCTTTGGAATGGCTTCCTCTCAGACCTTTAATTGATGATAACTCGAACAAAGATCAATCTTTGAAAACCACCTTGCACCTTGGAGTTGATCAAAGAGATCATCAATTCTTGGTATGGCATATACATTTTTCACCGTGACTTTATTTAATTCACAATAATCAATGCACATTCGCGTATTACCATCCTTCTTTTTAACGAACAAGATCGGAGCTCCCCATGGCGAACTATTAGGGCGAATAAAACCCTTTATCGAGTAATTCTTGAAGTTGACTCATTAACTCCTTCATTTCGGATGGGGCCAAACGGTACGGAGTTTTGGCGATAGGAGTTGCGCCCGAAATAAGATCAATTCGAAACTCGACTTGCCTTTCGGGTGTAATACCCGACAAATCTTCGAGAAAAACATCAAGAAATTCATTAACAATCGGAACGTCTTTTGCACTTTTCTTCTCGAAACTAGTATCTATCACATGTGCTATAGAGGCATAACAACCATGTGACAAATACTTCCTAGCCTTCATTACCGAACATAATTTAAAATTACCCTTCCTTTTATCGCCATAAATAATGATTTCACGACCTTGAGGATTTGCAACCCGAACAAGCTTTTGGCTACATAAGATATTGGCATTATATTTATCGAGTCAATCCATGCCGATCATGATATCAAATACTCCTAACATAATAGGAATCAAGTCGATCCTAAAAATACTATCATCGATTTCTATCTCCACATCACGATACACATTAGACACAACTATGACTTTACTATCGGTTATTTCTACTTCTAAAGGGAAAGGAAGTTTATTTGGTCGAGCGGATAGATTTATGCTAAATTCGTAATATACGAAAGAGAAACTTACACCCGAATCATATAACACACGAGCGGGTATATAATTAACAAGAATTGTACTTGTAACAACATCGTGCACCAACTTATCTTCTTCGGCGGACATCACATACACACGAGCTTTCGAGTTTGGAACTACCGCCTTCTCCACCTTTTCTTCCTTAATCGACTTAAAGGGATTGGCTTCAATCGCCTTCAGGTTTGGGCATTCATTTGACTTGTGCCCCAATCAATTGCAATTATAACACAAAATCATTGGTTTCTTGCAATCATTGCTCATATGGTTCAAAGCACCACATTTGTAGCAACCTGGAAAATTTGCCCGACACTCTCCAAGATGAGTTTTATGGCACTTTTTTTACTTGGTTGTTTTGGTTTTGATTTCCACCTTTCTACACCATGATCATGCTTAGGCTTTTTAACATCTCGTGCTCTAAATTCAAGCTTCCTTTTGGTCTCCTTAGCCTTTTTATTCTATTTCCTTAGCAAATCCGCTTCTCTCACCCTAGCTCTACTCAAAAGATCATCTAATGTAGTGCATTTGAATGGAGAAATAACCTCTCGAATGTCATCACGTAACATCCTTTGGAATCTTTCGACCTTGAGCTTCTCGTTTCCATGATATTCGGGACAATAAGGAATCAAATCATTGAATTTATTCCACAACTCATTTACTTTCTCGTTTGTTTGCATAAGAGTTTGAAACTCTTCCTGAATTTTATCAACTTCTTCGGCTGGAGCATACTCGGCATTAAACAACTCTTTGAATTCCTTCCACGTACACGATCCTATCCATTCTTCACCCATCTTACAAACCTTTCCATTCCACCACATCTTGGAACTATCACGAAGAAAATTTGAAGCAAAATTGACCTTGTTCTTTTCCTTGCAACTACTAGTACCGAAGGTACCCTCAACGGCGGAAAGCCATCTAGTACTACGAAACACCAACCTAAAGCTCAGTCACAATTTCCCCCCACATAGACAAAACTCAACACTGCCCAATTGGATTAAGTGTTTGTCAATATATTGGCACATACATGCCGTAAAAATTCACGGTAGGTCGCCAAATTTCATTCCTAATAATCAATCATGTTCCCCACCTTCTTAACTCTTTCAATTCTTTTTGATCACTTACGTAAGATTTATAGGTCATCTCGACTAATCATTAGTAAGAACATAACGGTTCTTAATTGCCTTTCCTACTCGCCTTGATATCATTTTGCTTAAGACTTGTGTCTCCTCTTTCGAGAACCCTCTAAAGTTGAGGTCCTCGGAAATAGAAGAGGACCCATAATCATTATCATCTTGGTCCGCTTCATTAGCCGAAGGCCCGACTTCTTTGGAAGTTGAACCTTTTAGAACTTCCTTGTGACGCGCATTCACCATCTTTTCTTCTTACTGAAATTAAGAATTTAAATTATCAACACATAATCATAGACTTATTTAATTTCATTAATGACATTTTATATTTATGCACTTAGCCAATACTATGCTTGCCCTAGGTGTATAGTCTCTACGATTCCAATTATACATATGTATTATATTTTTATCACTACGATGGCCAAGCGTAGTCATAAAGATACTCTACACATGTATTTTTGAAAGTCGCATAAACTATACACATGCTACTAACACAATCACTAACGCGCCTAAAAAGTCTAAGTCTAGGAAATCCTAACGTGACGTCCTAAATCTCTTAGACCAAGGCTCTGATACCAAGTTGGAACACCCCTTGAACGACTCTAAATTTTTTTTTAAATACTCACATTCAGACTTTACAAACAAACTATAAGAAATTGAAAACATACTCCAATACAATTAACATACACGGGCTCATTTACATTTATAAGAACAATATATAAATAACCTAAAAATGAAAACTCGAAGCATAAAAAAGTTATAAACATTCTGTGAACTATGGTCAATATGTCATATTCATTAACTCGAATACGCCGTATTGAGTCCAGGAATGAATACTCCGTATTCAAAGTATGGATACTCAGTATTGGGTCCAGACTTGGATACATCGTATTGAATACTCCGTATTGGGTCCAAAAGCTGAATAAGCCGTATTCATTAGTTGAATACGCCGTATTGGGACCTCAGATACAGAACTCTGCAGAATCTACAGAATTCTTCAGGTGACCCAAAACACAAACTAAAACCTTTTGTAACAGACTCACAACATCCATAATTCTGCATTTGACAAGATTTACCTTTAACCATATAAATAGCCAACATAATTCTTTGACTTTAACAAGTCAATGGGTCAAATACCCTTAATCCAAACACACCTTTACTACATAAACATCCACACCATCATATCATTTTCAATCATTCACTTGACCAAATCAAGACTAAGCACTAAACATAAAGACCATATTGTTTTGACCCAAATTGATATTGACAAAAGATTAAACACAAAAATAATATTCGACTCTTGGGGCTTCAACTTCAAGACTCCTTGATCCAAAGATGGTCTTCTATTTACCAAGTCCAAAACGCTACTTTATTCACATCAAGCTAGTTCTTCTCCTTACCTTTATCTACTCTACTCGAACCTACAAAGGATTGGTAAACTTATCCGTAAGCAAAACGCTTAGTAAGTATATGACATAAACTACATTCATTAAGTTATAACTAGTGATTAAACTAGCTATAACAAATCAAGGAGTACATTCATAACATTAGAACATACCTTTCACAAGCATACAAATTATGCTAACATTATACATTTACTAGCATTTGATCCAAGCTACTTAACATTCATAACTCCTTGTAACATTAAATCATGAAACACTATAATTCAATAAAATTGACATTATGATATCATAAATAAGTTTAGTCAATATACTTACCTTGATTATGCCTCTAATTTCCTACTTGAAACTCAAAGCTTGATCCTCCTTTGATTCCTATAGGGGAATTAACCCTAATAATAACTAATTAGTGCTTAGGATCATAATTTAATAGCCTTTAACATTATACTCAAAATTTATTACATAAACCCTAATTTTCGAATTGAATAATTACTTACTTGATGAGGGGAAAGTAATTAGAGATCCCTAATTGCTGGTTTATCCTCTCTTCCTTAATCAATTTCTCCAATTTAGGCAAAATCCTAAGTTTTCCCTCTTTTTCTTCTAGGTTGGTGTCGACACAAAAACACACCCACACACACTTACTGATTTTTCTGGAATGTCTGGTTTTTCTCATCTTTTTGATATTTAGTTATTAAAGTTTGCCTTATTGGCAAAACTAGCCCCTCAAATCCTATTCTTCTTATTTTAGGCACTTGTCTTTAAATAACTTTACACTTATTTATTCTAACTTATAATTTTATCATTTTCTTATAAAATACATTCTAAACAATTAAATACTATTATTTATATTATAAAATAATACCTCGACAGCTACGGGTACCCAATCACCCACATCATACTTTATGTTTGACCTGTGTAACCTTCTGCAGTCCACCTTTTGAACATCTTATGCACATGTTTATTTTAGTTTGTTGGTAGAACATTTTTCTTGAATAGATGATCCACTGTATATACATATCTTCATTCTAATAGAACAGTGGTTTAATATGCGAGTCTGTTTTTTCTTTCTTCCTCAATGGTCGTTTCTAAATGTCAAAGTTCCACTTTCTATGCATAAATTCACATTTTGCACAACCTGCATTCTTCCATTTATGCCATTTCCACATATAAAGATTCATGAATCTGCTCTGAAATTTGAAGTTAATGTGACTTTTTATTTTCTTCTTAAGCCATTTCCATGCATCAAACTCCAAACGATTAAAAGTTATTGCATTCTTTGTACCTCTATCTAAATCTCCCAAAATATATGTATATAAAGCATCCCTTTTTCTTCTATCCAGGACATCCACCTACACACCATGTGTTATGTTATCCAGATTAGTCTTTTTTGAATGTCTTGTTGATGACCCTATCTTCACTCGCCTAACCACACATGTAATAATTTGTCGATTCAAGAGATCATCACCATCATGAATGCATTCTAAAAATCTATAAACATCAGGACCACGAGTAGAAACATCACCACCTTCATTCTCACAGTCTTGATCTTCATCTTCACACCTCATATAATGACATTTCCTCAACAAGTGAACACCTAAAACAAATTCGTAATCTTCTTTGTTGTTCCCATCTTGTTCCCTATCATACTCTTTTTTGTTTTAACCTTTTTGTTGAAGTTAGTGTGCGCATCTTCCTCACTTAAGTTTATCACAACATCATCCACATCTGTTAGCCTTATTTTTATATAAGTCGAATAAGAATGTCACCAGTCGTCTTTGTAATAATTAGTCTTATATTGTAATAGGCTAGTCAGGTTCAAAGGGCTTGGACTTTCAGCTAATATTGTCCATGTTTTGGGCTGAAGCCCAACATAAGCCAAGCCCGACCCAATAAGAAAAGCATGTTAGGAGGGTGTTGGTTACTATTTTTCTCACATAGTAATCATCTATCTCTCTTACTTCTCTATAGCTTTCTCTCTACTTTCTTTCTCTAAACTTCTTTCTTTTTTCTTTCTTTTCTTCTTATTTGGTTCGTCTCATATGTTGCTTATTTGTTTCTTATTAGGTTGTGATATGGACTAGCTTATTTGGGATAACAAGTGGTATCAAGAGCCAAGGGGTTTTTGGTGATTCATAGTTATGGTTCGTGTGTGTTTAAGCCACGAAGAGGCTTTTTAGAGCTTATTAAGGGCTTGTTTTTTCTTGTTAAGGAACGGTTTGGTATTTTAAGCTTTCTGTTCATCTTCTTTTAAAGCTCATTTGTAGTTTTTGAATAGAAAATCTTGTTTCAAAACTTCTCTTGTTTTATTTTTTGGAAAAACCATTCGAAAATATCTACAAAAAAGTGGAAAAAATTTTCGCCTTAAAAATCAAAAAGTTTGTATTTTTATGTTAAGACTTTCTTAGATCTTCCTAGTTTTGCAAAAGAAATCATTAAAAGTGTCAAAAAGTGTGTTTTTTAGTGTTTGAAAAAATGTACTTTTTACCTTAAGCGATTTATACGCGTGATTTATACAGGCGATTTATACGCGTGATTTATACAGGCGATTTATACGCGTGATTTATACAGGCGATTTATAAGGGTAATGTATACAAGGAGATTTATACCGGTGATTTATACAGGTGATTTATACCATTCAACTTGAGAGATATACAACATTCAAAGTTAAATCAAACCACAACTCAATCACTTCAAAAACTTAAGATTCGATATCCATTCACAACATCAAAATGTCAAATACCAATAACAACTTGCAAACTCAAACATCAAATGCTCTTCACAATGCCATCATGGAAGCAGGTGGTAAAGATCGTCCACCAATATTAGCACCTGGTAATTACGTTCAGTGGAAATCCAGAATCAAGAGATACATCAACACCAAACCTAACAATGAACTCATCTACTATTGTCTCCAGAATCTACCCTACAAATTCAAATGGACTGAGAAGACTATTCCAGTTGCAGAAGGTAGTTCAGAAACCACTACAGAAGGGTACATGGAGAACTATAAGAACGTGTCACAAGACATAAGGAACCAATTGGATGTTGAAGCTGAAGTTGTTCAAATAATTCTCACAAGGATAGATAATGATATCTACTCCACAGTTGATGCTTGTCCAAATGCATGTGAGATGTGGAAAGCAATTGAAAGGTTGAAACAGGGTAAATAAATCAATGTTCAAGATCTTGAAACCAATTTATATTAGGAGTTTGGAAAATTCACATCACGGGATGGTGAATCACTTGAATCGTATGACTCAAGGTTTTATAAGATGATGAATGAGCTTGTCAGAAATCAGTGTGATGTTACTAATCATCAAGTGAATGT
Organism: Tanacetum coccineum; assembly: GCA_026074375.1. Classification (NCBI taxonomy): domain Eukaryota; kingdom Viridiplantae; phylum Streptophyta; class Magnoliopsida; order Asterales; family Asteraceae; genus Tanacetum; species Tanacetum coccineum. The sequence goes on from BQNB010028443.1 coordinate 25,084, forward strand.
TCAGTTCTTACTTCAATTACAACCAGAATGGCAAAGGTTTGTGACACTTGTTAAGCAGAGTCAAGAATTGAAGACTGTCTCCTACCACAAATTTTATGACATCCTGAAGCAACACCAGAATGAATTCAACGAGATAAGAGCTGAAAGACTAGCACGTACTGCTAATCCACTTGCACTTGTTACTCAACAACAACCAGCTTACCATCCTAATCACTACACTCAACATTCCTTAACTAGATCACAACAAGCTGCTACCAGAAACAGAGGAAAAGCAATTGTTAACTCTCCTCTACCAACTTATGATCAAGAACCTAAAATGGTTGTTGAAGATGATGCATTGTCAAAGGAGAAGGAGATTGATAAACTCATGGCTTTAATTTCTCTATCATTTAAGAAAATCTACAAACCTACCAACAACAACCTCAGAATTTCATCAAACACCAGTAGAGCAAATAAAGATAATACTCTAAGGATTAACAGAGGCACTAGGTATGATAATCAGAGGGTAGTTAATGTTGCTAGGGCTAGGGAGAATCTAGGTACACAGGTGGTGCAGCAGTTTAGGATTTGGTGTTATATTTGCAAGGAATATGGGCATGTAGCAAGGGAATGTCAAAAATCAAAACTGGCGATGCAGCTTATCACTAGGAGAAGATGCTATTGTGTAAGCAAGAGGAAGCTGGAATCCAGTTGAGTGTTGAACAAGTTGATTGGAGGGATGACACTGATGATGAACCTGAAGATCAAGAATTGGAAGCACATTATCTGTACATGGCAAAGATTCAAGAGGTTACTCCAAATGCTGCTGACAATTCTGGACCCATCTTTGATAGTGAGCTGTTGCAAAAGGTACAAAATGATAATGATAACTATAACGTGTTTGCCAATGACGGAGAACATCTTGAGCAACTTGAATCTGTTGATGACACATATCTGGAGGAACAAGGTGATACTAACATCACTATTGATTCATTGGATATGAGTACTAATGGAGAAATGGTTGACCAGGATGATGATGATCTTGCTAAAGAACGTGATTTTGCTTGCAGTCTTTAATTGAAAACAAAAATGGTGACATTGAAGACAACAAAAACCATAATTATTTTTTGAATCACAAACAAGACTTTAATTGATAAAATTGAAAAGGTTAAAATGAGAGTTCAAAACCAAAATAAAAGTTAGGAACATCAAATAACCATTTCAAAGAAACAAACAATGAACTGTCACAGACTAATCAATTGATGTTCAAAGACCTTAAGAAGTTCCAAGTTGAACTTGATAGGTATCATGATGTGAATTATGCATCAAAGATGGAAATTAATTTTGCAAAAGCTAAAGGAGATTTAATGTCATACAAAATGGAATCTCAAAAATCACTTAATGAACATACTCGAAAAATAAATGAATAAATCAAATGAATTTAGAAAAGAAAAAGGAGCTGTTGCACAAACAAGAAACCAACTCATAATGTCACAAAGAAAAAGAGACTCCAAAAATAAGTATTTACAAAACTCGTTAAGACAAAGAAATTAAAACGGTCATATGCTTTAGAAAACAAGGTCAAGGTATGGATGATATATGAGTAATATAAAACCGGACACATCATTTCAAACAATGAATAATGCTTAATCATATTGTAAAACGAGTTTGTAAAACTTAGTACCTCAGAAAGCTCAAAGAGGAATCCCCTCTTCCTGTATGAATCTTTGCAATAATTGAATAATCTTGCTTTAATGTTAGCTCCTGAATCTAACGAAAATGAACATCTTGCCAAAGAAAGTCGATCACAATTAATGAATTTAAACACACCTTTTGATTATAAAAAACTTGAATAATCTTTTATGAATTGTTCATTCCACAACCTAAAAGTCGCCGAACAAAGAATATTATTTCAAAATGTCAAAAATGAGTCATACAGATGTCTAAGAATACAATCAAAAAGTATTTAAAAACACACTAACTTTGTTAGAAAAGACTATGGATAAATCCATTTCGTGGGATCAAAAGTGTAAAAGCTCTAAAGAACTTTTCAAAAATTAAAAGAAGTGTGACAAAAAAAGCAAACTATTTTTATGGAGTGGAACGTTTCGAAAAACAAACTATTCGCTAGAATGATATATTTTTTGGTCATAAAATCCATCATTCAAAATACAAACGAAAGGAAACATTTTGTCCCAAATTCCAAAAAATCAATGCTGATTTAGAAAAATTTCACTTGTGTTTGAAAGAGGAAATGGTTGCTGATTTGAGATACTTTAATTCTCTTGAAAATGAAGTGGACTCTATTAAATCTCAACTGGAAACTCAAAAAACACAGTTTTTGAATGAAATCGACCGACTTTCCAAGGAATATTATATGTTTGATCATATGAATGCTATATCTAAGGTTATATACAAACCCTTAGATGAATTCACTGACTTACATGTGATTAGGTGGACCACGTAGTCCAATTGAACGTGCTTGAAAAAGAGCTTTCAAAAAGAACGGACAATGTCAACAACAAATCTTTCAATGAATTGTCAAAAAGATTTTCTGAACTTGAACAACATTCAATTAATCTAGAACTCACTTTACAGCAAAGTCAGAAACAACTTAATAATGACAAAGTTTGGAAAACAAAAAAGAATCAAATTCATTTCGAGAATTAAATGTCGAATATTTTGAAATTCAAGATTTGAAAGCTCAATTACAAGACAAAGACATTGCAATAAGTAAGTTGAAGAAACTTATTGAAAAAATGAAAGAAAAAACTGTGGAAACTAAGTTTGAAAAATCATCGGTTATTCGACAACCGAATGCATTTAAAAAGTCAAAGACAATCATTTTAGGTAAACCGACTACTTTTTCAGATTCTCTTGCGAAGAAAGATTTTTCAAAGTCAAAGTCGGTTACCATGGATAATGTGTCCAATGATTTTTCAAATCCAGTCACTGCACAGATTTTGCCTTAGAATGTGAAGTCAATTTTAAAGAACACAACTGTGATTGCACCCGAAATGTATAGAGTGCACACAAAGCCTAATCAAACTAGAACACCACAGTTGCCTCAAGACATTAGGAAAACTAACAAACGCGTATCTTTCTCTGTAGGAGCAATTCCCACACTAGTGGTTAGCAACTACTTCTTAAGAGCAATCAATTAGAAGAAAGGAGTCATGCATAACAATAGTCAAGGGAAGAAGTAACAAGTAGAAGACCACCATAGGAATTTTAAGTTTTCTAAAAACAAAACGTTTGTAACTACATGTAATGACATTTTTAATGCTAAGACCTTGAATGTAAACTTTGTATGTGTTACTTGTGGAAAATGTGTGCTTAATGACAATCAATGAAAGTGTGTTCTTCCAATTAAATAAATGGCGTATACTCAAGGACTAAAGTTGTCAGTCAATTGTTGTGCCTATTAGTACTAGAGAACCCATGAGAAATGTAAACCAATCTGTTGCAACACCTCTTAAGAAAACAGTTGCCTCAGAATCCACTACCCAGAAACCTAGAAGCACAACTAGGAATCAAATATGAGAAATGTTAGTAAAGACATGTCAAATGTGTACTCTAAGATCACTCCACAGGATATAAATGGCAACCTAGACTTGTACAGTAATGCTCAACCAGATGCAAGTTATGCCTCTAGCAAATAAATCTAGAACTTACTAATATTTCAAATCGTTTATAAAATTAAAATGTTTATAAACATACTTTTGGTAAAATCGTCATAACTTTCACGTTTCTAATCCGTTTCTTGCGATTCTTATGCTCATCTTTTCGTATTAAGACGAGTTATCATAATTTGACATTTTTCGTATTTCGACCCTCTGGTGAACAGTAACTTTTACTGTTCATATCAGACGTAAGTTTTATTTAAATCGTATTTGTTGTCGTAAAACCCGTAAACGTCGTATTTTATTCGTTATAGCTCCGTTTTTAATGATTCTTTCGAGGACGTTCTCGTTATTGAAAGTTCTATCATTTTATAAGGTTTACAAAAATATAACTTTCTGTTATGAATAGTAACTTTTATAAAAATAGTTTTATAAAAGTATTAATTGTCGTAAACTTGCGAAATTCATAACTCGTTCGTTATTAATTGAAAAATTACGATTCTTATCATTTTGGAATCCTAAAAATATGTATTATTTGTTAAAAATATCAACACTTGCTGTTTATACAATTTTTATAAAATGTTTTTATAAAAATTCTTTTACGACTCCGTTTAATAGCGTATAACTTGTTTTTACCGTAACTTTTTCGTTATTAATCCGTTTAACAAGTTTCTTACCTTTTCGGAATCGTCGTGAAATGTATTATCTTATAAAAATATAAAATAAGTATATTTTTAAGACACTTTGGGACAGAATGTTTAACTAACATTCATAAGTCCATTTTTGACCTAGTTTTTATGTTTTACCACTTTAGACTTTTTAAGCTTAATTAAGATTGTAAAATACTTAGGTATCCATTTATAACTTCATATTACTAACCATAAAACATGTGTATAAGTTCATAAAACTATATTTACAAGAAAATTCCAAGTTTACAAGTTAAACATGTCCTAATGGTGATTTCACTATATAAATATCACATATGCATATAATCATATAAATGAAAAGTTAAGGGCTTAAGATAACCTTAATGAGATGATGTAGGATGATGAAAATAAGTGCTAAACCCTTGTTTAGACTTTAAATTTAAATCCTCATTTTCATATAAAGATCCTAAATGTGATTAAACTAAATAAAATAACATATGCTTGAAAAAAAATGAAGATTAAAAAACATAAAGAGTTCAAGTAAACCTATGAGGATGATATGATGATAAGCTAGTGCTAAAACCCTTATTTAGCACAAAACCAAAGCTATGCAACAAATAATAACCCTTTTTTACTTAACAAAACCCTTAACTGCTTTTTCTTTAAGTAATACTTGGAAAAACTTAGCCAAATGCATGGGGTCGACCTTAGAAACCTTAGAATGGATGTGTATAGGATTGTATAGGTTGTGATAAAAATATGATATGGTTGTGCGTGTGGTGTCTTGATGCCTGTGGCCTAAATATGGAGCAAAAGGTAGTATAAGTTTGATTTTTACAAAGTGTTAAAGCATGTATGAGCTATATCTCTTATGTATACATGTATATAAAGAGTAAATCTAGTCAAGGGAACATTGTAATGGTCATAGGTATGGTCTTGGTCTTAGGGATGCCATAAGTTTATGTCCTACTCAAAGTAAGCTAGGTATTGTAGGCATAAAGGAGTATGAGTGGTCCTTTTTGACCAAGTGAAGAGTTTACTATATATAACCATGAATAAATGGTCTAAAATTATCGGTAAACAACAAGATATACATGATATATTTTGCAACTTTTATGTATTGGGTATAAAAGTGGGTATTTGTTGAAGCGTAGAAAAGTTTTTGTGGTTCCGGGAGTGCCTAAACGCAATTTATCGCGAAACGTATACACTTTACGTATCCGATAAAAATAAAATGAACAAAGTTATTAATTATCTTCAAAATAATTAAATAACCCTTGCTTGATGTAAACATTTAATTGTTTGATGCCCGTTTACATTGAACGCTAATTTTTAGCTTACGCGATTTAAACTTAATTCATGAAATTACAAGCAAACGCGTACAATACAAAAAAATAAATAGTATAGTTATCGACGTCGTCAAAGACTTGAAAACACAGGGTGTTATATAGAGCCTAGAGACGGCGTCACAAGCTATACACGACGCTGTCACAACTCATCAAGTGACGGCGTCACATCATTTCATGACGGCGTCAGCCTACACCGACTCAAACGCAGATCTAGAAGATTCTTCTTACGACGGCGTCACGACTAAAACGCGACGCCGTCGCGTCATTTTTCCTATATAAATGATATAGTGGTTTTTACACGATGTTATCAAATAAACCCTCAAGTAAATAATATATATATTTATAAAATACATATATAATAAGTAAGCAAAGTATCATACAAATTATTCTTAGGAAAGAATAACAAGTAATCAACACGGGTATCGTTTTCCTCGGTGAGAGGTGAAGGGAAATCTACGTTCAAGTTGTAAATCGAGCTTGATTGTCATTCAAGTTTTTGGTTTTGGTTTTAAACTATTTTTATACTAAAAATTAAACTAATAGTAATTCTAAGATTTTAAACTACAAAATTATACTAAAATTGATCTAAAAGATATAAATGACTAATATGCTTGCTAAGTGACGTGAAAGGTTCATCAAGTGTGAATTTAGGTTTTTTAACGAATTAATTCCCTTAGAAAAGAATTTTATCTTACAACGTTGGTTCATTTTGATAAAAACCTCTTAAAAAGATATTAATTACTAGATGTGTAGTTTAACTATTTCTTCGGCTTTTGCCCTTCGAAACATTCGAACTATAAATCTAAATAATCCAAAATTATTAATCAATTAAACCTTTTTCAAATCCACACTTAAATCCCAATTCACAAATGTCACTTAACAAGCACTAATAAACTACTCACTACGCATGGCAATTATCAAATAAGCAAACATTTTATAAAATGACAAAATAAATCTACACTAATTAATTGAAAAAGGATAGAAAATGGAACCGAATTGGAGACCCGCAATTAAACGATAACCACCCGATTTATTTAGCTAAAACAAATAGTCAAATTCGGTCTAGCTAAATAAACCCTTAAGCTCCACGCCTCATGAGTTGACCGGTACCAAAATAACAAAATACACATAATAAAATGTGTACAGTGAACAAAATCTACCATTGTAAACTTATAATATGCTAATTCTATCCTACACGAATCAAATGAAGCCCAATTTAAACTAAACGCAGGCCTAAGCTAACCAAACATGATCCAAATAATAACACAAGCCTAATTAATTTCCCAAATATTGTCAAATGAAGCCCAAACAGACACTTGTCAAACCAAAACTAGGCCAATTGATTCGTGTTTTTTCTTTTTTTTATTTATTTTTTGTTTTTTTTTTTTTTTTTTTTTTAGAGATTCAAACAAAGTTTAAAATAAAAAACTAGCTAGACATTTAACTAATAAGCTATCGTGTTTTAAACAAACAAGAAACGAGATAAAAACTACTAATTAAGCAAGTGACCAGAAAATGAGCTCAATGATTATTTAAGCTAAACTAGAGAAAACATTTCATAAAAGTAACTAAACCAATTGATACTCGACTAAATCAAATAAGCACATGAACAATCAAAAACAAAACTAGATAAACTATCGCACATACGATAAGCACCACTATCAATAAGCTATCCTAAAAATCTAATAAGCTCTTAATATCAACAATAAACATGACAATAAGCTAAAGGAAAATAAACTAAAATCGAAGTCCTCAATTAAGATAACTAAATCAGCCTAAACGTGATTGAAATGAGCACTTAACGACTCCAAAAAGCAACGAATATAAGTTACAAAAACTCAGAATAAGCTATAAGCATAAAACGAATCACATCACCAAACGAATAAGCTATTAAGCTCATAAAAGATTGATCTAACAATTTAAACTCATTCTAAATCAAATAAGCTATTTAGAAACTAATCTAATCAGAAAAGATGAACTTCTATTAAAACAAAAACGAGATAAGCACAACTATAAGCTATTTTCGAGCTTATTGTAGCTTATCATTTGAAAAGTGCTTTAAAAACAAATGAAAATGAATCAAATGAGCTTTGATGGCTTATAGGAATCATTTTCTTAGCATTTAAGAACTTTTGAGAAAAATAAGCTGTGAAAATAAGGACGAAAATATAGCTTATAGAATAAGCTAACACAAAAGCAAAGATCCGAACGATTAAGCAACGCAAATAAGAAAAACATTACTTTCATAAAACTCAAACCATCTCTATTACAAAATTACAATAAACTTGCGAATCAATCTTGATACAATAAGCCAGAAAATCAAAATAAGCTATAACTAAACAAAAATAAGCTAAAACTAAAAAAAACTAAAACTATTAAAACTAAAATCCTCCATGCTCCAAAATGAAGGGAGCGTGTTGTATATAAAGGGGTGAGAGGGGCTCTTTTGTAAATTTGGACCCAATCATTGGGTTGATAATTGGCCAATCATTGGCTTACTTTCATTATCACACGGATAGCCAACTTGCATTCTTTTGATCCAGCCATCATAAAGTCGCCACGTGTATATCCTTATAGCTTCAAACGCACGCAGAGGTTTCTATCTCTTGGATCATTTTTTTTTGTAGAAACTGAATTTGCATTTGAATTGTTATAAAACTTTTCGCCACATGTTCAATTCTCATATGCCCAAATAAGTTAGTGCCCGGTCATGTGAGTGAACTTGATTTAATTTCAAGTCATGTGACAGTGATGTCATGCTGACCTCATCACTCCATAAACTCATATTCATTTAAATTCTTGTTGGGCTTTATTCCATAATTGGGCTTTTTAGATAACATGGGCTGGCCCGATAAAATCCGAAGGCACCGTTGAACTCGTTTGTTCCTCGGCCTCTTACCACTGGCATGCCTTGAGGACTTTTTTTACGACTTCATCTTGCTTTGAGTACAATTGAACTGACCAATTAAGCCGATAATTTCCTGTTTTTTGCACGTATTCAATCCTGTTTTTACCTGCATGACATAAAATACCAAACAAAACATATTTGAATTATAATAAAGTATATTTTTAGTATTTTTAGTCAATTTTAAATAGTGTTTTACGGGTTATAAATGATGTGTGTTTTAGCAAACATCAAATTCCCCCACACTAAGCCATTGCTGGTCCCACACGCAATGTAAATAAAACAATACCCGAAAATAAATAATTTTATCCCCTTTTAACTTATGACCCCTCACAATCAAACAAGAACAGAAAAGGTCCATTAAAAGGTTCAAAAATCATTTAATTCGCAAGCACCCCCGTTTTAACCATTTATTAAATAATAAAAACCAAGATAATAATTTTTATAAAATTTATTTTAAAAGGCTTAAGAATAGGAGTTCGTCATCCTTGACTTTTCACAATCCCCAAACTAAGCTTAAAACGAAATCACAGCCAAATATAAGATTAGATGCTAACACTACTCATAAATACTAATTGTGTACTTACTTTTCCTCCCGCAAATCCTAATTTTGTATCTCAAGATTTTACTTAAGTCATATACCCGAAGGCTCTTTAAGACTTGTTTCGATATTTATTAATCCAAAAATAAAGCGGGACGGTTGAAAATAAAATTTAGCTTCCACCCTTATCCTTGAAAAACCGATGAAGTGAACGAAATTTTGGCTTTTGTTGCTTTTGCCTTAATTCATGTCATATACCCTAAGGCTCTTTAAGACATAAATCAAGTAATATTATTTACACCATATACCCTTAGGCTCTTTAAGGTGCAAATAACTAAGCAGCATAATCACTAATTTTATAAGTACCATATACCCTAAGGCTCTTTAAGGTACAAATAATTTCATGATTAGTATTACTTTTGCCATATACCCTTAGGCTCTTTAAGGCAAAAAGTAATAAAATGATTAACTCTACTCATGCCATATACCCTAAGGCTCTTTAAGGCATAAGTAAAGCAATAAACATGTGATGCATATAATAAGCCAAAATTCGAATCATCGATTTTCAAGTCAAAGGAAAGTTACTAAAAATTAAATTGAACCGGACAACCTTATTTATTAAACATTTATGCATATAAGTGAGACAAGCTAATGGGAGAAAAAGCCACAATTAATACTTATGAGCTTGAAAGAAAACCAACTATTCCACGCTTAATATCATGACTTATAATTAACACTATCATTTCTTGTTCTTCGCAATTTAAAATCTCTAAGAAAGAGACTCGCGAATGCTTAGCCTAGCGAATTAAGATCGACACTTTAACAAGTCACATAGACTGGCAACAATCTTTATTCTAATAAATCGAGTTCGGCATAATGGATAAGCCTACATAAGACTAGCAACAAACTCGATTTAAATATGTTAAGGAAAAAGCTAAGGTATAAAACCGGTCGGATCAAAATTTATTTCTCGTTCTCACCTTTATTTGTGTTACAACACTTATTTCATCACTTTATTCCAACATTTATCACTTTTTTTCACTTTATCATGCAAAAAAATTTTAAATTTTTGCTATTTTCACACAAATCACATATTTTTGGTGGAAAAACGGGTTACGTGAGAACAACGGCCGCAGGTATAATCAAATCGATAGATTCCCCCCCCCATACTAAAACTACACATTGTCCTCAATGCGAGATTGATACCCCCATACTAATTTCAATGCATAATCTTGATATAAAGGGGTCCCTACGCAAATCTAAAGCCGTTTATTAAGTATGCTAAAGATAAACGTTAGTCGATAAGATTTGGATATTGGATTCCCTAAATGAAGCTGGGGATATGAAGCTCGAATGTATGAATGGACAAAACCAAGAGCACGAGAGTCTTCATAATCTGGGCAATCCTGGACATAAAAACCACAAAACACGAAACACAAGAAAGAGAGAGGCGAGCCTCCTCACATCACACTTATTAATAAATATAAATATGCTACTACTAAGGATAAGCATGGGTTGCCACCCACGAAGCGCTTATTTTTGTTCACCGAGTCTTGAGCCTGACTCGATCCCCCATACTTGAGTTAGGTCAAGGGGGATAGAAATAGAGAAACGGGGCTTTCATAATGTTTGGCTAATCATTAAAGCATATGAAAGTTCCAGTCCAGGAGATGCCACCAGGCTTAAGTGGAAAGTGCCGAGGTTCAATATGGTGTCTTCACTCCCGGTGGGAGAAGGTAAAGGAGAATCCACAGGGTAGGTAAGAATATGGAAGGACAGAAAAGTCTGACATGACAAATGTGAAGGAATCGTCATCTTCAACATTTTGGAGAAATTTAATCTCACCTCCCTCTGGGGTAAAAACATTTGGTCTTCAATTAAGCTCATCAAAAATTGTTTAATATGGGTGCACCGGGTCAAAATTACCAAAGCAAATTTCAAACATCGGTAGGTTACCGAAGAGAGGATGAGAGTTGACGGAATCGAAATGAAATGATTCAAACTGAGGAAGTTCCAAAAGAGGGTCATTTGAATTATCAGAAATAACAACGCTAGTCAACCCTCCCTGATCAGGCTCAATCTAAAAAAGAAACGAATCATATTCAGGAAGAGAGTTATTAGCATGAGTAGTGGTATTGCACTTCTGTCTTCTTCCGTTTATGTTGCTAAAAGTCTCGAATTCGGGTAAAGAATTAATCCAATATGAGAAAAATAAGTATCGGAGTTCTCAAAAAATGAATCACTATCCGTAACAGGAATAGGAAATGAAAAGGGAGACTTGAGCACACGATCAGGAGTAGGGTTGTCATTCAAAGATTTGATAATAGTAATAAGACGACTAATGTTTAATAATTTCTCACGAAGAATAACGTATTGGATTTGAAGAATATCTTCTAAGTCAAACTCTTTCTCTTCTTGATCAACATTCACCTCTTCTAAGCTAACGTACTCGATGTCCTCAAAATCATCGTCATCACTTGAAGTATCATCATCATTTGAATCGGATAAAATCTCAGAATTATCGTTCAAAGCATCAAAAGTAAAAGAATCATCACGAACGGGCACATCACATGTATCGTTGAAAATACCCTCTAACTCACTTGGGATTGGGACAAGGTTCTTAACACTAGACTTTATTATTTCGTCCGATTCCATTTCTGGAATAGTGTCAAGATGCTCTCGTCCCCCATACTTAGAGAGTAATCGGGTTCCTAGTCTGTAAGTTGGGTGTGATTGCTTTTAGGCTTTCTTTATAATAATAGTATACTCAATCCATCGTCATCGACGTTCGTAGAAAATGGACGATTCAACTCTGGACAATTAATATTTATCTGATAGTCTCTTTCTAATATTTCGCACATTTCAGGAGTTTAGCTCAATTCTTGAATATTCTTGTGATATTGCTCGTCCGTCAAAGCAATACTTAATTTCGCCAAAGCTCTCCAAGAAAGTTATCAATATAACCTTTGGGGTGTTACTCCCAAAGTATACGAATAAACTTTCCTTATTAAGAAAGTGTAAATGTCGTTATTAAACACTTCCACATCTTGATTGATCATTAGAAAAATTCCCATATGGAGTAAAACTTTGAACTGTCGGCTCCTCCTGCTTTGGTTGAATTCCTTTAAGAATTTGCAAATCATTTATAATCTTAAGAAGCAAATCTTGCAAAACTTCAGGTTGAATCTGCTCTTCTTCCACAGCTTGCTTAATTTTAAGAAATCTTTCCTCAGCTAGCAATAAAGCCATGCACTTTTCATTAGGAGGTATATGATTATACTCCTTTAAAAAGGCTTGTATAGCTTTCATTAAGTCTTCTTGAGCTTGCAAAATTTCTTTACTTTTTTTGAGGAGCATAAAATTGTGGGAAATGCGAGGGTTTTGAAATTGGTCAAAACCAGAAGGATTAGAATTATAGAAATCATGGTTCATCGGTTGACACTGAAAAGTCGCATGAGGACCCCCGCAGTTTTCACAATAAAGATATTGACTTCTCAAATTTGTGAACAATTGGTGAAGTTAGTGGTAAGTTATTATCGAAGTTTTGATTGAAACACGAGTCGTGATTGTAGATAAACGGATCTTGTGTTGGACAATCGTAACCAAAATGAGCATCGTTTCCACATAACTCACAAATATTCGTCTCGTACCTAGGTTGTGGAGGATAGTCGGAAAAATTGAGAGAATTCGGATTTGTATCATATTGACAATGAAAACAATTTCCTTCCATAACGATATTTCCACACCTTCGCAATTACATTGTCGACAAATTCGAACCAATCTAAGGACCTCCACACCCGTAGCAACTTGGTTGGTAATATGATGACATCTTGTCGAGAATTAAAACAATTTAGAGGATAGAAGAAAGAATTAAACGGATAAGAGGGATTAAAGGAAGAATATTTTTAGCTTTTTCAAATAATAATACATAAAGAAATAAAAATAAGAAAATATTTTTGTTTCACCGAATAATCAACAAACTTAGGGTAACTTCCTTAAGTGAAATTCACAAAAGAGGTGCGCCTTTTTCGTAAGTGACACAAGACGGTTACTTTTTGATTTTTTTTTTGATTATTTAATATATACAAAAATTGAGAAAATAAAATATTTTTGTATTATTTTTTTTTATATTTATAAAAATAGAAAAAATATTCACAAACGGAAAGCGATAACTTCACGAGGAAGGTTCTTCAAAACACTAATCTTCGAAATACGAAACCAAGATAGTCGTAACACCACTTCCCCGGCAGTAGTGGCGCCAAAAATTGTTCGTGATCCAAACACACTATTTATATAAATATAATAAATATTAGTAATACAAGGATGCTACATTTATATATAGTAGGTTATTTTCCGTCGGATTTAAGAACAAACTTTTAACAAAGTTGTCTCAAAAAATCGTGTTAGGCAAATCGAAAACAAGACTTAATCGATATTAAATCACCAACATTTCTATAAAGCGAGATTTAAACCTTAAACTAACTAAATAAGAAACTGAGAATTAACAAGATAAGTACCTAATAAGCTCTACAACGAAATAAGCAAGAAACACGAATCACATAACCATCCGAATAAGCAAATAGGCTTATAAAATTTTGATCAAGCAAAATAAACTTACTTTAAACTAAATAAGCAGTTTAGAAAACTATTTAACAGAAAATATGAAACTCCTAATCAATTAAAAACTTATTAAGCACATTAATAGCTAAATCGGGCTTTATTCTCGCTGTATCGTATCGAAAAAGTGTTTAAAAAAAATGAAAATTATTCAAAATTGAGCTTAAGAGCTTATAGGAATCATTTTATAAGGTTTTAAATCTTTTGAATAATTATAGGCTACAAAAAAAAGCTTCGATAATTTTAGCTTTATAGAATAAGCTAATCTCGAAAAAGAAAAAGGAAAACGATGTGATATTTAGCATCAAAATAAGCAAATCGCGAATTTAGATCAACTTCAAACATTCCTTTATTTTCATCATCACAATAAGCTTGAGAAATAAGCAAAGTACATTAAGCAGAAAAATAGAAATAAGCTACTACACATTTGAAAATAAGCTAAAAATAATAAATCTAAACTAATAAAAACTAATAAAAACTAACTAACTAACTCCTCAAAAGTGAGGGGTGGCGTCTTCATTGATAGGGTAAGAGAAGGGCTGGAGAAATTGTATATTAGCTTCAATCATCACACATAATTAGCCATCATTGGCTGCTACTTTCCCATCCTCGGATCGCCACATTTGACAATAAGATCCAGACGGTTAAGAGTTGTTTGTTACCCACGTGTTTTGTATAGGGAAAGTGCTTCAATTATGCGCATCATTGATTACTCGTTGGATTAGTTTTCAATTTGCAATGCACAATTGAAATTCATAACTGCCCCGCCACGTGGCTAATTTTTTGATTCACCGAAAAATAGATAGTGCTCAAGCACATGCTCCATATTGAATTTAATTTGATGTCATGTGTCCCATGATGTTACATGATGTCATCACTTTCATAGCAAATTTATTTATTTCTTTGTTGGGCTTTTGCTTGTTTGGGCTGGCCCGGCCCATTAAGCGGGTTACGGGCTGGTCCAATAAGATCCGAAGGCACCGTTGAACTCGTTTTCTCGCGCTCTTTCCGAGCCCGTGCTCGGTTTTGTCCGGTTTTGTCTTTATTTTTGTCCTTTTCTTGATATCCGTACCTGCACATACACAAACACAAAAACAAGCATATATTTTCAATTTTTAATATGTTTTTGGTCTTTTGGGTTCGTTTTACAAGATAAAAGATATGTATAAAATAGCAAATACCAGTCTCTCAGACTGAAAACCCCCCTTATCTATTAGATTTAGGATTAACATAGGTTTAGCATAGATTAGACGAACTTAGATTAGAAAAACCAAACTATTAATAAATTGAAAGTGTTTCTCGCTCTTAGTGATCGACACCCTACTTACCACGAATCTACCACCGACCGGGTACACTGCCCGTTAAAGTGTTGTTTTTGGTTAAGTCAGGCAAAATAGAAATTTTAAAAATTGAAATCTCATAAAAATTATCACCCACACACGACATATCAGGTTTTTGGACGTCGGTAAAGGGGAAGTGAAAATTTAATCTTGATTTTTATTTGATATTTTAGTTTTTAACATTAGATTAGATCTAACCCTTAGGATTAGTGTAGTTTAGAATAAGTTTATATTCCTGTCTGTTTGCTAATTGTGTTTATGTAATACGACGTATTTAGTCTACTGAATACGACGTATATGTTATTTGACGGTTTTCTGCCCTAGTAAGTTTATTACAAGATGATGATTCGCGGTTATGTATACACTTATATAGCAACCCTAATACAGATCCTAACCGAATGCCCTTGACCAAGGCAAAAGGTCAAAGTCCACAAAAGGATAAAATACACAAGAGAATCAATTATAAAAAGATTCCGGAAGAGATATTCCCGGGTCGTATGTCCCAACGAGGCTGCAATTGAAAGTAATCCTGGTTTGATGAGAAATTGAATGATGGAGAATATTTAGATATGATGGAAACACTGATATAATTACAACTAAAATTAATTAAATAAAACCTAATTTAATCTACGGGAAACAGATATAGGAAATGGGGATCTTAAAAACTACGGGAAACAAAATTAGTTATAGGGAAATCCTAAAATTAAATCTATACTAAAATACGGGGAACAGAATCAGGTATCGGGAAACCTAAATACTAAAAATTAAGAAAATAAATGCTAAATTAAATTAAAAATCAAAATTAAATTCTAATTAACTTAATTTGAAAAACTAGAACTAAAACGGAGGTAGTTTGAATGCTAAACGAAAAGAAATGGTAAAACGCACCCGGTAAAACGGGTCTAAAACTGAAATTTATGAAAATTAAACCTACACTAGATTTTATATTTTTCCTAGACACTAAATGACAAAAGAAAATTTTATAAAAAAGAAAAATATTTTTTTATTAATTTTTGGATTTTTTATAAATTTTTAAAGATTAAAAACTAGTTAAAACTAAGAAAATAGAAAAAGACAAAAAATAAAAGTTATAAAAATTCTGAAAAAATAAAATTAAATAAAGAAAAAGTTAACAATTCTAAAAATATAAAAATGCCCAAATTTTACTGAATAAATAAAAAGTAATTAAACTAATTAAAATTTAACCTAATTTAATTAATTAAATTAAATAAACTAACAGCAGTTAATTATAGGGACTAACAGTGAAAGGACAGCAAGGACTAACGAGGTAACAACATACTAACAAGGGGAACTAACATTGTTAACTATAAAAGAGAAATTTACACTAATGGTCCTATATGGTCTCCTGGTTAGCCTCATAAATGTAAGAAAAATTACTATATCCTATATTCAAAGGAAAGAAAGAATCTGGATATAATGAGAAGGACGATATATTTACCACAATTAACGAATAAGGAAATATTATTATGGAACCTACCAGTCTATCTGTAAAAATTGACGGACAGTGTTTTATGTATCAAAATCCATAGTATTTTCATTGGTTATAAAAGTAAGCACCAAAGTAAGCATAGATACCGAAACCCTAAAAATGTTGACTAAGAATATTTGATGAATCCATTACAAGACATAAAATAAAAAACTTAAATAAAGACTAAACAATAATTATGATTTGTATTGTTCTGTAAAAAAATTTATCATCTAGACTCGCTAGAGAATTGCGAATTCTAACTTTCATTCAATTTGAATTTAAAGAATAGATGGTGTGCATAGAAATAAAACATTTCCCATGGAGAAACAAGATAAAAATTGGAGTAATTTTTGGGATGAAGTAAATATTTTGACCGAATAAAAAAGAATTAATTAAATTAAGTTCTTTTTTTGGCCTAATTCTCGTTTAGAAGATTTAGTTGTATGAATTAGCTATTGGTTTGTACCAATAATGGGGCGCTTAAGTATGTTAAGGATATATATGTACCCCTGATTTCAATTTTTGAGTTTTGTATCTATTTCGTTGTTCTATCAATCAGATTTTTCATTTTTTTTTTCTGTCCCGCTGATTCCGTATATCATCCATGTTATTTTCAAGAACCCGATGCTCATATGCCCTGTTTACATCCCCTCTAGGATAATGTTAAATGGCGTTAAAAATTAAAGCTATAAATTAATCAACATAATCTTCGTACTAAACGATTTTCGTACTCTCTTTTCTGTATGACTATACAAACGAACTCCAAAAAAGGATTCATTAATGTTCATTGAAAAAAACAGGAATCTATAAAAAAAATTTGATTATTGTGTATACTACATTAAAATTTCTTACATTATTATTACTATTATTACTGATCAATAAAATAAATATCTGTAAAAAGGGGAGTGTGAAATTCTTTTATGGTAAAAAATGCATTTATTTCAATTATTTTGCAAGAACAAGAAGAAAACAAAGAAAATAGCGGATCTGTTGAATTTCAAGTAGTAAGTTTCACCAACAAGATACGGAGACTTACTTCACATTTGGAATTACACAAAAAAGACTATTTATCTCACCTAAATTGGGGTTATCCGCTAAAAACTACGGTAGAGCTGTTTATGAATGTCTTCGTGGTGGCCTTGATTTTGCTAAAGATGATGAGAACGTGAACTCCCAACCATTTATGCGTTGGAGAGACCGTTTCTTATTTTGTGCCGAAGCTATTTATAAATCACAAGCTGAAACAGGTGAAATCAAAGGGCATTACTTGAATGCTACTGCGGGTACATGCGAAGAAATGATGAAAAGGGCTATATTTGCTAGAGAATTGGGAGTTCCTATTGTAATGCATGACTACCTAACAGGGGGATTCACTGCAAATACTAAGTTGGTCATTATTGCCGAGATAATGGCCTACTTCTTCACATCCACCGCGCATGCATGCAGTTATTGATAGCAGAAGAACCATGGTTATACACTTCCGTGTTCTAGCTAAAGCGTACGGATGTCTGGGGAGATCATATCCATGCCGGTACCGTAGTAGGTAACTTGAGGGGAAAGAGAAGATCACTTTGGGCTTTTGTTGATTTACTACGTGATGATTTATTGAAAAAGAATAGAAGTCGCACGGTATTTATTTCACCCAAGATTGGGTGTCTCTTACCAGGTGTTCTGCCCGGTAGCTTGGGCGGTATGCTCGTTTGGCATATGCCTGCTTTGACCGAGATCTTGGGTGATGATTCCGTACTACTGTTCCGGTGGCGGAACTTCAGGACACCTTGGGGAAATGCACTGGTTGACGTTTATGCTACGAGTAGCTATAGAAGCAGGTGTACAAGCTCGTAATGAGGACGCGAGTCTTGCTACCGAGGGGTAATGAAATTATCGCGATAGCATACCATATGGAGTCCTGAAAATAGCTGTGATTGTGAGTATTGAAGGGAGATCAAATTTGTATTCCAGGCAATGGATACTTTGGAGGGATAAAGATAAGGATAAAACGAGATATTGTTCAACACAACATAGGTTTTTATCGAAAGGATCTAGGAGACCCTCCAAAGCACGAAAGCCAGGGGATCTTTCAAGAAATGGGTGAATCTATCTCGAAGAGTGCTATAATGCAGTGGGATATGCTCACACTAACCCGTCAATTTAGGATCCAATTCGATATTTTCATGAGGGTATCTGGGAAAGAATCGGAAATGAATAAGATCGATTCCAGACAGGAAGAAACGTTTTCTCGATGATTCAACATGATACTATGGGAAATCATTCCCTTTCAACATAATTTATCTTGATGATCTAGAATCGGATAAAGACAATGATGATAATGAAATCGATATGATACAATCCGCGAGGGGTAATGAAAATACACAAGGGTCAAATAAACTTTTGGATACAAGTTACGATAAAATCAATAAACTTTTAATTATGAAAAGTTTTTTCATGGAATTAAATGTAAATATCGTGGCTTGAAATTATATTGTCAACGGGATGCTATTCAATCTTATTAAGAATTTGTATGTGCCATTTGGCATCCCATTCGACCCTAAACGGTATTATAAGGATGGTAATTGTACAAGAATGTTGCGGAGGCCAAGGTACGTTTTCTTTTACCGCTATCTAGGCGTTATGGTGGGAGAATACTCTTCTCGTATTAAGGCTTGGGATGACGTTATTCTTAAGCTTAGATCTCGCCTCTCTAAGTGGAAGGTGAAAACCCTTTCGATAGGCGGTCGTCTAACTCTCTTGAAATCCGTTCTTGGGGCATCGCCGATTTATAATATGTCCATTTTTAAAGTCCCTACAGGTGTCTTGAAGGTTATGGAGTCTATCCGCAGCCGGTTTTTTAATGGTGCGGACCAGTCGGAAAAAAAAGTTACATGGGTCGCTTGGAATAAGGTTTTAGCTTCAAAAAAACATGGTGGTTTAGGAGTCTCGAGTTTTTTTGCTCTTAACCGTGCCCTCCTTCTCAAATGGGTTTGGCGTTTTGTATCCCAAGATGGCTCGTTATGGTATAAAGTCATTCGTGCGCTTTATGGTTCTTCGGTGGAAACTCACTCGACTAGTCTATCCTCTAACTGGTGTTCAATAATGAGGGAAGTCAATAAGTTAAAAGGGAAAGGTTTTGATTTCTGGTCGCATTGTAAAAAACGCATTGGTAATGGTGATGATTCGAGATTCTGGTTCGATTGTTGGATCGGAGACGTTCCTCTTCGTGTCAAATTTCCTCGCTTGTTCGCATTGGACCTGAACAAAGAAGCCTCGGTGGCTGTTAAGCTTAGTGCTCCGATAGATATTTCGTTCCGTAGAAATGCTCGGGGTGGTATCGAAGAACATCTGTTGGCTGATTTGACTTCTTTGATGGATTCGGTGACTTTATCGAATTCAGGTGATCGATGGGTTTGTGATTTGGTTAGCGATGGTAACTTCCGGGTTAAGGAGATTCGTAACTACATTGATGATCTTTTCCTTCCGCATCAAGCTGCCCAGACTAGATGGATCAAATACATCCCTATTAAGGTTAACATCTTCGCTTGGCGAGCTCGGCAAGATTGTTTACCGACTCGAGTTAATCTGATTCGCAGAGGCATCACTATTGAGTCGTCTCTTTGTCCGGTTTGTTCAGTCTGCGAGGAAGATGTTTGCCACATCTTCTTCCGTTGTGATTTGGCTCAGCTTGTTCTTCGTCGCATATGCAGATGGTGGGGCTTAGATCCTCATGACTGGTCATCGTTCCAAGAGTGGCAGTCTTGGATTCTTTCGATTCAGTTCTCCTCTAAGGTCAAAGCTATGTTGGAGGGAGTGTTCTTCGTATCTTGGTGGTTTATCTGGAACTTTAGGAATCGGATCATTTTTGAAGAATCTCCTCCAAGACGTTCGGAAATTTTTGATGCTATAGTTTTTTGTGCTTTCAATTGGTGTAAAAGTCGTTGTCATACGACGTTTTCTTGGGACGATTGGTTAAAAAATCCCCAATTTATTTCCTTGTAATTGTTTTCTAGCTCCTTGCTAGTTTAATAAATTTTGCCGTTCAAAAAAAAAAGAGGAGAGTGTTAATATTCTTGAGTATCCACTCATGATTATTTTATTTTCAGTTGATGTGATATGCCCTTTAGGAAGCATGCAGTTCATTATTAAGAGCTTCTGGACTTCGAGTATCGACACGATATGGTTAGGGAGGTTCTTTTTTATATATGTAGGTGTGCCGGGATCTTCGCCAAAAAAGAGGCACCTGTGAACTTTTTGACTGACTCGCTAGATGGAAGATTCACACTCAAACCGGAAAACGTTTTATATACATAAAGAAAATATGATTATATACATATTAAAATTTAATTCTTTGTGTATCAATACATTCGACCATTCTTTTTTAATATTCAAGTCGTGCCGCGACATGTTTGACAACAATTTTGGAATCTCTGAATTTCGAAACATTAATTTTGAATAAACCATCAATGTCAGCTTGCTCTCCAAGGACATTGCAGATACACGGCTACAATCAACACCAGCATGTAATTCATACTACCGGTTAGGTTAAAAGAAAACGTGCATGGGATCGTGACACTATTATACAAATTAACACAATTACCTCATATGTTGTACCCATCACGTTAAAAACATACATTGCAAAAAACCAACATCAATTACTAAATCGTACCTGGTACGATCTCAGTGTTTTGGTTCCATGTAGATATGATTCTGACATTGATGTTGCACCCATGTCATTAAGCTCATAAACCGCATCTATCTACATGGTTTGTCTACGAGAAGAAAAGAAACGCGCATAGGTTAATATCAAAGGTTAATGAGCGATGAGCACCCCTTCGCGAGCGTGTATATATAGGCCTCGAATTAGGGTTTCCTCCCTAATAGATATGCAAGTAATTTAAATTTAGAAGAGATATCGGGGGTGGGGGGGTGTAACAATCCGCATTTTCACGTCTTTTTACGTCAATAAATATTCAACTATTTATTTTAAACTTTTACGCGTTCACTTTTAATTTTTAACGTTTATTTAAATCGCGTAAACTAAAAATCAACATTCAACGTAAACGGGCATCAAACAAATAACGGTTTACGTCAAACAAGTATTATATTATTTTTACGAAAATAATTTGAAACTTCACATTTTATTTTTATACGTTACGTAAAACGTTTACGTTTCGCAATATTTTGCATTTATGCATGCATGAAAATACCACCACCTATCTATGCTTCAACAAATACTCATACTTATACCCAATACCCAAAATTTATTTATTTCTCACCTATTTAAACCCAAAAATCAGCCCTTCCCTAAATAATACATAAATTTCCCACTAACTTACTTTGCTTATTATATAGTTTAGTATATCCAAGGGATTATTGCAAAATCACAACATCTAGTGGTTTAAAGGACTTAGCCAAACAACATTTCTTTTTCTTCTTTTCTTGCCCCAAACCCACGCATGTGAGCATGCTTATGACACATCCATTCCTAGATTGTTCTCTATACATTAAACAAATATATTAGTCATGCTCGTTTTGATTATTAAAGACTAGGACTTCCATATACTTCACTTAGCAAAATTTCACATATATACTCACTGTTGGAGCTCTCCATAACCGGCCAACAATAACAACAAGCATACATTGGTGTTTTAAATTTCCAAGCAAGAATTACATGTATTATCAAGTAGGTTTAGGACTAGTAACAAACATAAGGGTTTGCATAGGTTTATTAGTGTTCATCACCTTCATTCTCATTCATACAAAGGTCCATTTACATCTCTATACTTTCATATATATTTCTTATATTTTTATACATCTTGTTTATATAGTTACATCACCACTTAATTTATATTTTATCAAAGTTTACAAAAAAATCAATACTTATACATAAACAAGTAGTTACATACACATATTGAAAATGAGTTACAAATATGTTAGAATGTGAAGAAATATATATTTTGACATGTTATATAGACTAGACAATTTATTTAACAAGTTGTTGCATTATTTGTTTATAAATTAGTTTATATAAGTTTTATAACATATTTGATGTTCTTGACATTTTTATTTACATAATGGAAGTGAAATAGATAGATCTAAATTATTGGACATTATTTATACAAAAAGATATTGTAATGGTAAAATTAGTGGACTTGTATTATTAAAAATGTGGTTAAAGTCATCACCTAAAAACATATATACATACTTTTTGGGACAACCGTATGTTTCTGTTTTGACACGGACTTCGAGACATTATCGAACATTGAAAATATGAAAATACGTCTTAATACGATTTCGTACATATAAAGAACTCGAAAAACGGATGAAAAACGAAGGAGATATGAATTTATTAGAAAACCGGTTACTATTAAAACTTGACAGCTTTTGGTAATTAAACACGAGCTGTCAGATTTTAAAACGTGATTTTGAGGGCCTTCAGGTCCGAACCGGATTAAGTATAAAACTACAAAGTTGCTCGGAACGACATTTTACTTAAACCTTCATACTTTCATAATTTTTGAATGTGTAGATATTTAATTAGAAATTATAAAGACAATTATATATATATATATATATATATATATATTCTGCACTTTTACTAAAGTGTATGAAAGCTGATGGAATCTTAAAAGAGCGATTACAATTGTTTTCGGGTCCGTTTAGACTATAAAAACCTTAAAAAACAATGTAGTATCATTTATTTATGTGTCTAACTTTATTAATATTATTTTACAAAACGATTAAACTATTTATATAATATCATTATATAAATACTAAAAATATTAAATCAAGTATTGTTAACAACTAATCAATTGTAGGACAAGGATATATTTTTACAAAAACAAATACATAGACGTTTATTTCACAATTACAATTTAAATATTATTTCGACATTATAAATTAAACAAATATATTTAGATGGTGATGTAACTCTATAAAATTATATGTTGTACTTATTCAATACAATATTCTTATACGACCTATAATAAATTAGGTTGCATTACGGATCGTTCGTAACGATGACTGTTGATTTTGCGATAATCATTACTTTCACTAGAGGTGAGTCTCATAGCCCCTATTTTACTTGTTTTGAACTATTTTGGGGGAGAATACATGTTCGTTTACAAATGGTTTACTTACTCGTTTACATACTCATTACAAACTCGTTTACATACTCATTTACATATCTCGCGGTGGGATACATTGCTTGTTTTTACTTATGGGCGCAAGTAACATTAATTAAATCACTTCTTCGGATATTGTATACTAAGCAATACATACTTCTTCGGATTTTGTATACCAAACAATACACACTTCTTCGGATATTGTATACCAAGCAATACACACTTCTTCGGATATTGTATACCAAGCAATACGCACTTCTTCAGATATTGTATACTGATGACATCAAATAATGTCACTTTGATAGCATAATTTATCCCATGTAAATAACTTATTTTGTATAATTATTGCATTATTTTGTATAATTATTGCAAAGAATTGTTACTTAATCATTTCTATTTGATAATTGCAGTAATTATGGAGTACTTGGTGAAAGTTAACTAAAAGGCACGCATTATGGAGCTTAAACGAAGATATTTGAAAATTACTATTCTAACAACCAATACGCCGTATCCATCAAGGAAGATACGGCGTATCTGTGCCTACACTTCACTAAAGACCACGAAGGAAACAAGATCAAATACGCCGTATCCAGGAAATGCCAATACGCCGTATTCAAGCCATATGGAAATAAAATATTCTGAAAGATATCAAACGTGGTCCATACTCCAAGAAACACCTAATACGCCGTATCGACCTTTTTCCAGACCTTATAAATAGAAAACTCAAAAACGAGTTTTAGAGTCTTGTGCCAATTTTCTATCTTTGGTATGGTTGGGAAGAAATTTGCACATTGCAAATAGGAATGTATAAAGTAGTCAAAACTCATGTATTTTTACTACCAACACAATTATTGGTACTTCCAAAGAATGGAGAATGTTGGGAAATAGATTGTAACAGACTTAATACTGGTAGTATAACAGTTAAGTCTGGTAGTAATAGTTAGTTCTGTTAGTATTGAGTTAATACTGGCAGTACTAAGTTAAGTCTGGCAGTACTAAGTTAGTACTGGTAGTCTTAGCAGTACTAGAGTTAGTACTGGTCATAGTTAGTTCTGTTCATAGTTAAGTCTGTTTATGTAACAGAATAGTAATAGTTATCTTAGAGATATCTTAGGAGATATCTTAGGAAAGGATATGTATTATCCTTTGACACGGTTGTAAAGCCCATTAGGGTTTCCTTGGTGTATAAGAGGAACCCTAAGGCACAATGTTATGTACTACGTGATTGAAATATCAATAGAAGCATAGAGCTTAATAGCAATTTAGTATTACTGTTTCTTCTTAATTCTTGTGTTAAGTTTCCGCATTAACACTTGATATTCATAGTCAGTGTCTCTCATATAGTTGATTTGGATTTATCCAAGTTATCTATCGTCTTACAAAGGCTAGTCAGATCCTATACCAAGGACCTACAGAGAATTATCGAAGGAATTATCCGGAGTTATTATGATCGTGAAGATGGTGAAATTACACCGAGTTTCGTAGATAGTATTGTTAAAACAAGTTGAAAAAAATTAGAAAATCGCAACAAAAAAAAGAGGAGGAAAGTTTGAAGATAATCGTTTTGCGAAAGCCTAGACCGAAGGAATTATATGAAGGATCGATTATTCGTTGATACGTTTTATAAGTCAACGATGTAGAGTTTTGTATAAAGTGGTAGATATCACCACTTGTCTTGTATAAGTATGTAAAATATGGGATGATTGGGAAGTTGACCGTTATGGGAACGCCAACTCAGGTTGTTGTTTTTGATCTATGATCAAGACGTTTGTAAATAGTTGTGTCTTCAAAAAGTTGTGTCTTAATCATGATAATGGTCGGGAAAAAGTGTCTAGCAACTTATATCTTGGACCTAGTCTATTTGTTTCGTAATTTTTATTTAACAACAATTTATTTCCCTTTCCTAATCATTAACCATGGGTTTTACGCGAATGAGGATGTGTACGAGCATGCATGTCTATTCTGGCGTTACGGCCATGTATACATGTCTCAGCTGCCTTGTTGGTTTATTACTATTGGTGAAAGTTAGAAAATCCTTACCCTATATCATTATTCATCCTAACCCTTGGTTAAATTTGAATGAGGATGTGATCGAACACACATGTCTATTCCGTCATTACGGCAATGTATGTGTGCTTTAGCTGCCTTGTTGGTGTGGTACTTTTGGTGAAAGATTGTAGAATGATCAACCCTAAGCCTTATAATAAAAACCCGTTTTACCTTTATAAACTTGTTACTCCTTAGTTCTAGTGGTGGAGATGTGTATCCTTGCCAAACCTATGATAGAATACTCGTCATGACTGAGCAATTGAGCGAATTAGTTACATGTTACCACATAGATTAGTTGAGTGATTTGAGTGTTTTCATCTTCTTATTTCGTGAGGTGTTTGGTTGTATACTTGTAATAGATCAAATAAATGCTTAAACGGAAAAATCCTTAGGGATACATTTTCATAAACTTCTAAAGGCTACTTGAGGACAAGTAAGATTCAAGTGGGAGGATATTTGATGACATCAAATAACGTCACTTTTATAACATCATTTATCCCACGTAAATAACCCATTTTGTATAATTATTGCAAAGAATTGTTACTTAATCGTTTGTATTTGAGAATTGTAGTAATTATGGAGTACTTGGTGAAAGTAGTGTATGAATTGCCATTAAGCAGTAAGTGGGTAAAGTCTTTATGAGCTAGGGTTTAACAAGATCACCATTGCTTTAATCCCTAAGAATATTATAATCAGCAATTAAGGATGCTTTATGCGGATGCGTTTAAATGTGACAGAATTCTACGTGTCTAGGTTTAAGAAAGAAGTACCGCCTTAATCTTAAGAATGATATGCCGCCTCGAGATAAGTAATCATTGCACTAAATAAACAAACCAACTTCTAATTGGATTAATAATGGTTAATACAGTTTTCTTATAGTTGGCTCGACTACTCTTTTATCTTCTGTTAATTTGCTTGCGTGTGTTTTAGTGTCTTAAGTTGATTTTAGTCACCACAAAACCCGTCCCAGTCTCTCAGGCTGAAAACCCCCTTATCTGTTAGATTTAGGATTAACATAGGTTTAACATAGAATAGAATTAACTTAGCTTAGATAACCAAAATATTAATAAATTGAAAGATTGTTTCTCGCTCATAGTGGTCGACACCCTACTTACCACGAAACTACCACTGACTGGGTACACTGCCCGTTAAAGTGTTGTTTGTGGTTAACTCGGCAAAATATAAATTTAAAACTTGAAATCATAAAATTAACACCACACAACGACACATCAAGTTTTTGGCGCCACTGCCGGGGAGTGAAAATTTAATTTTGATTTTTATTTGATATTTTGGTTTTTAACATTAGATTAGATCTAACCCTTAGGATTGGTATATTTTAGAATAAGTTTATATTCATGTCTGTTTGCTAATTGTGTTTATGTAACACGGCCTATTTAGTTTACTGAATACGACGCATAAGTTATTTTACGGTTTTCTTTCCTATTAAGTTTATTACAGGATGGACGACCCGAACATTACTATGGAAGAATACATCAGGCTCGAGGAAGAAAAAGCTTGAAAACATGGGAAAGTGTTTACCTGGGAAACTGCTAAGTATGGTAAGATCTGGTATGATGAAGACGTTCACGACCTTAGATCCATTGAAACCAAATTCCCAGCTATAGTCTTCAATGATAATTTGACATCGAATGAAACACTCTCTTGTGAACCCACGGTAAGTTCTCTTAACAACAATAAAATTGACTTTAGAATATCGTTCGACGAATCTGACGATGAAGATTACACGGTTTTTGACAAAAACTCGTTTTCTTATAAAATAATTTCTGCCAATGATTTAAAAACGGATTCGAAAAATGATAATGAAAAAGTCAATATTCCTTTATATCCATCACCCGAGCCTTTGGTCAGTTATATTGATGATTTAGACTTCTTCAAAGATTTTGAGAATGAATTTCCATCCATTGTTTACAATGATGCTCTAACGTCTAAATCAGATTTCTCAACTGAACCCACTTTATGCCCTCAGCATATCGATGAATTTGATTTGAAAGATGAAACATCACTGCTCGAATATGATGAAGTGGAACAAAACGTTTTGTACTTTACTGATCTATTCCCTTTCAACATAATTTATCCCGATGATCTAAAATCGGATAAAGACAATGATAATAATGAAATTGATATGATACAATCTTCGAGGGGTAATGAAAATACACAAGGGTCAAATAAACTTCTGGAGGTAAGTCACGATAAATCAATAAATTTTTCATTATGAAAAGTTTTGCCATGGAATTAAATATAAATATCGTGGCTTGGAATTATCTTGTCAACAGGATGCTATTTAATCTTATTAAGAATTTGTATGTGCCGTTTGGCATCCCGTTTGACCCTAAACGGTATTATAAGGATGGTGATTGTACAAGAATGTTGCAGAGGCCAAGTACGTTTTCTTTACTTTGTTAAATCTAGGGAAAAATTGGTCTCCAAGAACGGATACGGCGTATTAGGTTAACACCTATACGACGTATCCATTGTTTTTACTTAAGTTGACCAAGTCAACAAAATTCGCCCAATAAGGTGTATTTCTCAAAAACCAATACGGCGTATCGAGTCTGGGTATGAAAGCCCAACTTGTACGCCGGATTGAGTTTTACACACACCTTTTTCACTCTCACAAAATTTTTTAACCGCGAAAAATCATGGAGAATCTAATCGCTTTTATCCGTGTTTATATCTCTCTCGTCATCTTCACAAGGTAAGAAAGCCAAACCCATCCTTATTTCCGTTTCAATTTTCTATATTAGATTTGGGTTAGGGTTCGGTTTTGTAGATTAGGTGTTATGTCGTAAAACCCTTTGATTAGGTTCCCTTTACTCTCTTAGAAGATATAACTGGTGTTGTTGTTTTGATGTAATGAGTCAAAATGGGTAAAATCGGGGAAACCCTTTTTCGTTTTTAATTGCAAGAGCAATACGACGTATCTACTAAACATGGATACGACGTATTGACTCAATTTTACCCAAATTCTAAAACCTCAATACGACGTATTCAACAAAATGAATACGGCGTACTGATCTGATAAAGATCCTACGTTTAATTCCCATACGCCGTATTGACTTATACCTATACGTCGTATTGACTACAGATCTTTATACGGCGTATCCATTTATGAATACGCCATATCCACTCTCAGAACAGAACATAAATTTATAATCTTTGTACTAAGCTCGTTAATTTTACAGACATGGCTCTTCTACCCAGAGATCAAAGGCACCAGTACCTTAGGTTTGAGGGGTTACAATATACTAAGGGTGATATAGCTGACTTTGAGACGATGTTGGCTAAGATATACAGGAGAGAGGTGCATAGGGTTCAGGT
The DNA here is from genome assembly GCA_026074375.1 of Tanacetum coccineum. Lineage (NCBI taxonomy): Eukaryota > Viridiplantae > Streptophyta > Magnoliopsida > Asterales > Asteraceae > Tanacetum > Tanacetum coccineum. Next base: position 54,080 of record BQNB010028443.1, read on the forward strand.
ATTCGATTTTAGGGGATTACCGGATTTGATGACCGAGGGGTTGAGTAGTAGGATGTTGATGGACAGGGATGCTCAGTGGAAAAGTGTGTTCACTAGCCAAGCCTGGAGGCGACTATTTGATATTAGAGGCTCGTTGGTACACGAGCTCATTCTGGAGTTCTTTAGTACATTTGGGTATGGAGAGGCTGTGCTTGATCTGGATACGGCTGGAGCTTTACAGTTTTAGTTGGGTAAAGTTAGGAGGCATATGAGCTGGAGAGAGTTTATTTTAGCCTTGGGATTACATACATCAGAGGAGATGCAAACTGCTAGTTTTGGTTTATATTGGGCTGAGAGCGCAAGGCAGATCTCCGACAAGGGGGATCTGAGTGCTTACTGGATCAGGATCTTATCTGTGGGGGATTTTTTGGGTACACACCCTCTTATACTCTTATCAGGGATCCTAAACTGAGGTTATGCCATAGGCTCATCACCTGTAGAATCGCTGGGTGATTGGGGGGGGGTTGGGGGGGTGGGGGGGGGGGGGGGGGGGGGGGGGGGGGGGGGTGGGGGGGGGGGGGGGGGGGGGGGTGGGGGTGGGGGCGGATTGGGGGGGGTGGGGGGGGGGGGGGGGGGTGGGGGGAGGGTGGGGGGTGGGGGGGGGGGGGGGGGGGGTGGGGGGGGGGTGGGGGGGGGGTGGGGGGGTGGGGGGGGGGGGGGCAGAGAGTGCGATACAGATCTCCGACAAGGGGGATCTGAGTGCTTACTGGATCAGGATCTTATCTGTGGGGGATTTTTTGGGTACACACCCTCTTATACTCTTATCAGGGATCCTAAACTGAGGTTATGCCATAGGCTCATCACCTGTAGCATCGTTGGGAGGAATCAGGCACCTGAAAAGGTGACCGTGATTGATTTATTCTATCTGAGAGGGATGGACGTTGGCTCGGTCAACGTCCCTTATCTATTGGCTAGGTATTTGAGGTTGTTCGCTTCAGGGAGGAAGCAGGGTGCGTTGATATCTGGTGGTTAGTTTGTTGCCCGTCTAGCGGAGCATTTTGGATTACTTACTAAGGAGAGGCTTCAGGGGTTGACGGTGATTGTGCGAGACCTCCCTGTTATTGATATGGATGAGTTGGTGAGGCTGCATATATGCGTAGAGCTTGATGATACTTGGGCTTGGGTAGCTCCAGGACCAGAGAGGCAGCCCGATGCTGCGACTGGTGCCCCTGAGGATGCTCTTATAGCTGATGAGGGTGCTCCAGCTGTTCCAGCACCCGTGTAGGCACCTCTGCCGCCACCACCTATAGTCGGACCAACTCGAAATATGGCTCATAGGTTAGCCAGGGTGGAGGAGGATGTGCATGAGATTCGAGGAGCACTGGGCGAGCAGAGAAAGATATTGGATAGTGTGGCCCGCGGTTTCTCCTGATTCTCTACTTGGACGGTTGTTGGACTATCACAGATGATGAGTCAGGCTAGGGTCAGGTACACTAGCTATGCATACTTTCAGATCCCGTACGAGAGGCGTACCAGACGTAGGACCGACGGTGCCAGTACCTCCGCAGCTCCCTAGCAGCCAGACCCATGATTCCTCTATCCCTTATCTTTTTGTTTCTATCTTTTGTATATTTATTATTCATAACATGATGTATCTAACTTTAAACAGGTTTCATATTTTTGTGTATATATTATGATGGGACGTTTTGACTTGTTTATGCATGATAGAACAAAGACTGGCAGTAACTTCAGCACCATAGTTCGTGAGTATGTTACGGAACCAAGCACGCTATCCAAATCAAGAGCATAGTTGAGAAGAGAGAGTGTTTACAAGAGTGTGGAAGCTAAAGAAAAGTCTAACTTAAAGACTTCGCTGTAGACAAAAGTGCTTCCCGGGAGACAACCCGAATTGTTATTTATTTTTATCGAGTCTGTCTTCCCAGATATCAATACGGCGTATCCGATCCATACCATACGGCGTATTGAATGTCTGGGCGTTATCAGTCCTTTATTTTTATACACTTTAAACATTATTGTCAGTTCTGTCAATACGGCGTATTCATGCACATGATACGGTGTATTCAATAGACTGACCCGTATTTAGATACTTTTTACAAGTTCTTAATACGGCGTATTCCAGTTTATGGATACGGCGTATTGGTTTCCTGTACAGTTTATTTAGCTTATTTAATTAACCGTAGATACCCGAGATAGGATTTTGCATGTTTTTCCTATATTTTGCAACTAACCTCGCTACAAAGAAATCGATGATGTTGGTGAAGTATCTACAATCTGGAAATCTTGAAGTGTTGGAGTCTTGAAACTTCAAGATGGCTGTTCAACACAATCTTGCTTTTATAAATCTACTTGGAGAATCTACCGAGCAAAATGTCAGGGGAGTTTCTCATTCCAATTCTTTTAATTCTCGTTTTTAATGTTTTATCTATACAACGAGGACGTTTTATAATACAAGTGAGGGGATAGGAATTAGAATGTATACTTGTTATATTTTTCACATAAAATGCTTAAATTATGCTCAAATTTAAAAAAAATTCAAGCATACTTTTAAGAAATTACTTGATACATAACCTG